>PVLA01003734.1:0-201665 GCA_004027455.1 Hydrochoerus hydrochaeris
ACAGGAAAGGCTCTTTATGTTCTCACTTTTGAACCACTTTAAGAGCTGCGTGAAGGAATAAGAGTGGAGGGACCTCAAGGAGGCAAAGTTCTGCAGCACAGCCTTGCAAGCAGTTGCTGTTCCTGCCACCTTGCTGCTGAAGGCAGGGTAGACTGGAGGGAGGATTGTGGATGCAGAGGCGAAGCCCTCCATGCTGATATGGAAAGGACTTTCCTCCCACTCCACCCTAGAGTGCCTGATTGTGTTCATTACTGACTTTTTCTCTGGTCTTTTTGTTTCCCTCTTTTCTTTGTGCTTGGCTTCCTTTTGACATACAAATAAGACCAAATAGGGGAACAACTAGTTTTCTACCCACCAGGCGTCTTTAAGTAAAATAAATTTAGATTCAGGTCAAAGTATCAGGAAAATCATCTGTGACCTCTGTCCATAAAGTGGAATAGAGGAAGAGACAGGTTATCCTCTAATAACCTAATAAAAGATAAATTTAGAAAATTTAAACTTAGAGTGTATTTGCACAAAGAAACAATAAACTGGGCAGCTCCCAAGATCTCCACCCAGCAAAGATGTTAGGAGAATTTATAGACCATAAAATAGTTTGTACATAGAAAGAGTCTAGTTAAAGCTATATATTTGCATTAGTCTGACATTTTTTGGCAGCATGCAGATTGAGACTGGCTGGAAACTCAAATGCTATGATTTGTTTGAGACTTGGTTATTTGTTTTAAAAAAAAGTATTTCTTGAAGGCAGAATGCCATTTGCATATTGGGTTGCATATTAGGTTTCTATGTATAGCTCCTGGACAAATTTAACAATTACCTGGAGAAATGGATGAGATGGTTTCTCAGAGTTCTTCAAAACTGAAATCAAGAAGGGTTTTGGAAGATGGCTGATCAGTGAGCAAAAAAATACAAAGCCTCCTGGGAGAAACAACTCATGTGCCAGAACAAAACACCCTAGAGAGACACAGACAGAGGGAGATGGATCCTTTTGACACAGGAAGAAATTAAAATGTATATGTTGAGACTACAACTGAAACAGCTAAAAATTACAGGGCACAGCGCTTTCGTTCGCAGCAGCCCACCAAGTTTGCAAAGGCCTGAATCCACGCTGGCCAGCAGAGCCGCCCAAACTTGTTCCCACTGCCACTCACAGGAACCACAGCAGCACTGAAGTTGGGGGTTGGTGAGCCCAATGGAGAGTGGAGCAGGCAAAGGGACTTTCATTAATCCATGGTCAGTGCTGGGAATTAGACTCCCCCCCACGGGAAGGGCGCAACCAAATGGGCGACATGTTGGAATTAGGCCAGAGGAGCCTGACCTGGGAGTGACAGTGACTTCAGTTGGTTCCTCCCTCCTCAGAGAAGATTCATGGGATTTGCTTGGACTGGGCCGCGCCCCTGGTCAGGACCCAGTGAGGTGTCCCAAATTGATTCCCTGTGCCTAGCAAGCACTAACCAGGTGAAGGCCCCTGAAATTTGGCTGGCCCAGTGGGGAGGGGCAGGCATACTCAGCAGCTGCTTACACCTCAGTGACAAGAGCAGGCAGGAGAGGGTGGAGGTCCCTCGCCAGTGTGCTTCGGAGGAAACATGGCCAACAGGGAAGGGGGCTGGGAACTCCACTGTAACCTGTGTGGAGGAACCCAGGGCCATGACAGGAGAGAAAGGTGGGAGGAGGACCCCAGCCCAGAATCCTGAGAGCACTGATCCAGGAGAGGGAAAAACAAGAGAGACTGAGGGTGGCAAACACGCAACATCAGACATGGCTTCAATGGACATTAAGAGATATCTTCAGGACCTTGTAGACAAGCTCAAAACTGAAATATTAAATCAGGTAAAGCAAGATATGAGTAGAGTAATAAAAGAAATGCTTTCAGGAAACATCTATCAGGAAGATACAGACAGAAGAAGGGAAGAACACACAAAAAAAGGAGAGAAACATTCAATAAAAAATATAAAGAAAATATAGAATACATGAAGCAGATTCAAAGAGACTACCAGGAAATTAAAAACTCCACTAAAAGCTGGCAAAACTCCTTAAAAGAAACTAAGGATAGACTATCAAAACTTGAAGACAAGTTTGCAATGTGTGATCATGAAAGGAAAGATCTCTTTAAAATAACAAGGAAACAGGCAGTAACAATACAAAGGCTAGAAGATGACAAGAGAATCTACAATTTAAGAATAAGAAACGTGAATGAAGAAGCAGGAATACAAACAGGTGAATTACTAAGGCTATTCATGGAAATAATTAAGGAAAACTTCCCAAGCATGGGAAAAAAAAATGACATTCAGTTATGTGAGGAATACAGAACTCCAGCCACCTACAACCAAAACAGAACTACACCCAGACATATAATAATCAAGATACCAGAAATTCAATATAAAAACAGAATATTAAAAGCCGTCAGAGAAAAGAAACAGATTACCTATAAAGGTAAGCCCATCAGAATCACAGCTGACTTCTCAATACAGACCATCAGATCAAGAAGAGCTTGGAGTGAAGTATTCCAAGCCCTGAATGAAAATGACCTCCAGCCCAGATTGATGTATCCTGCAAAACTGTCACTAGAAATTAATGGAGAAACAAGATGCTTCCATGACAAAGAGGAACTGGGGAGTTTGAGACCACCACTCCAACCCTACAGAGAATACTGAAGGACATTCTAGAGAGAGAGAAAAAAATACCAGGATTTTAGGAACAGTGGCAGAAAGGCCTCAATGAGTGGAGCAGGCAGTAGAATGAAGGAGAAAACTAGACAAACAGGCAGAAAAATAGCATAAATGAGGCAGAGAAGGATGGTTAGAATCTCTGACATAGATGGCCTTGATACACTATATTGTTAATAGTGCACCAGGATTTAAAACCCACATTACTCACACTACTCTGCTTAGATGTATTATATTCTGTTCCAATCATTCTACCTGTACTGGATTTGAGGGCACAGACAGTAATCCTGAAAATAACAGGATATAGTATTGTAATCATCCTTAATTTCCTCTTAACTTAATCTAAAATTCTGTAAAACCTACACTGTTTTACCATGACTGATCATAATCGAATCTGGTTTGTTGGATCGCTGTTTTGTATTGATAGATTTTATTCAAAGCTGTTATGATTGATAGTATCAAGTCTGAGAGTACAGGCAACTGCACTTAAGATGACAAGATTCACTAGAATATCCACTATGGTTTGATTATTACCTGCCTTTGAAGTTTTATACTGTCTACAATGTTTTATTTTTACTAATATGTACTGCTATATTCAATTATAATGCTATCTTCATTTATGCCTGATGATATAGACAATTCTATTGAAGATAATAAGAAACAACACAGCAATCATTGTAGATTACCTTGTACTGTGGTTTTATACGACTATGCAATATTGGAGGACAGCTTGCCTGATCCATCTGACTTCTTCATTTAGATCCCAATTAAAGTGCCATTTAAGGGCCTCTGAGTATAGTTACTGAAGATCTCAAAGTGGGACATGAACTCCTCTAATCCCAGGGATGGAACCAGGTCAGCAGCAAAACAATCACATCTATGAAACACATGCCTAGATCATTGCTGTTGTAGATGGGGTAAGTTTGCAAGTTGATCAAAATTTTTGACATTCCTGCTTTATAGCTAGATAAAACCCAAGCAAGCATCTTCCTATCCAGCCATGGTATAGCCACAGCCTCACACTGGTCCCCAGGACCAACAAGCACTGTTGGGAGCTTCTCATCTAATCCCGAGACAATTAAACCAATCTGTTACAAACCAGTCCTCAACCTCTAAGTTATGATATGTACACATTGTTCAGAAGGGGTCATCCCAAATGTTTAGTAGAGTCACGTTTATGAGAGTAGGAATAATATCCTTGTTCCCAATATAAGGGACCCTTTCTACAACAGCATCTTATAGTGGGAATCAACCATTTATAGTCACTCCTTCTCTGAAAGCAGCTGTGTTGATATCTATGGTTATAGGTTATTGTAATAGGTCCCTTACTCTTAGCAGGGTTTTCATAGAGCCCATAGAGAGGATTCAGTAGCATTTCAAAGAATATCTGATTATATCTGGAGTCATAAAAAATGGAGTTTATAAGCCACTTAGTTACCCTGTAATGATGGCCTATACTATGAACTGCTGAACATTCTCATGTGTTATGTCATCAAAGTCATCAATTTAGCCTTATAAATTATTCCAGTCAGCTCCTTAAAATGAGGATATCCACCAAGAGAATCCTGATATACTCACAAAGGGAGCAACCCACAAACCAGCAAGGCATTTTGTGATGACTCTGC
Source organism: Hydrochoerus hydrochaeris (assembly GCA_004027455.1). Classification (NCBI taxonomy): domain Eukaryota; kingdom Metazoa; phylum Chordata; class Mammalia; order Rodentia; family Hydrochaeridae; genus Hydrochoerus; species Hydrochoerus hydrochaeris. Next base: position 4,292 of record PVLA01003734.1, read on the forward strand.
ATATTCCTGTGCCACACTAGAAAGGAACTTGACTCTTCCCTAAGTTGTATGAAAATAATTAGGAACAGGGCTAAAGAAAATGTCTTAGTCCACTTATCTGAAGATGTCACCTTTTTAGCAAGAACTTTAAGTGGGGTTGACAGGAGTACTCAGGTTGTTGCTCACACTCAGGAATGGTCTCTGATTCCCAGGCCTGGAGTTGAGTATGGCATACCCAGAGGCTGAGTTCTATAACCTTGACAGATGATGATGTTTGTCACCAGGTGTCATAGTGACCAGCAGTGTTTCCCAGGCTCTTACTGTCCCATATAAAGAATTGCACACCACAGCTGGTGAATGTGAAAGTTTAACATTTATTTTAGGGCAAAAATAAAGAACAGAAGAAAAAAAATGAAGTGCTCAAGGAGAAAAAGTGCTTTGCATATAAAAGAAAAGTCACATCCTTCATACAGAATGGATCACAGCAAGAAGAGGGCAGGGCCAGCAAAGTCAGTGGCTGCCATCTTTTCATCTCTTCTTTCTGACATTAGAGTCTGGCCATCCCCTTGAAACCTCACTCAGTCTTGTGGTAGAAGATTGCTGTCAGGCACCAGGCTCTGGGGCTGCTGCTTTGCACCCATAGTTAACAAATCTCTGCATTGGAAGCGTCATGTTCAGTTCTGCCAACCAAGTTGCCTTGCCAAGGTCTGCTGCCTCATTTCCTCCTGAGAGACATAAATCCCTATAATTTGTATGGGTTGCTGAAGCAGAGAAGGTCTCAGTCTTCCTACAGCTACTTCCTGCTGAAAAAGACTATAGATCCTACTACTGGAAATCCTCACTTACTACTTAGATGAGGTAGCTCACTGGCTGAGCCGAGAAAACCGTGTCAGAAAACAGTAAAAAAAGTAGTTAGTGTCTCTGTAGAGAGAACTGTTGGGCTGCCTGTGTAATGGAAAGGAGCTAGGCGAACCTGTCAGGAGCCTGTGAAGGCGAAGGGGAATAGCTATCTCTATAATGACTCTACCTGTCTGCAAGCAGAACTGGAGTTCTGCTTTGTGAAGAGGAGCCTTGGGTCTTCTAGAGATTCACAAGAGTGGAATCTCAGTCCTGAGAAAATCTGAGCAATCATTTCGCATTTAATGTTTTTCTAGCCTGTCACTGTGCCCCTTAAGGAAGGTTCAGAATGACCCCTCAGGAACTGGAAACAAGGCTAGGTTCTTGTGGAGGTGTAAGGTTCCCCTTCTTGCTCCCCTATCAACCTTTTGATTTCCCACAGAGATTTTAGACATACTGCTTTGGTATCCCTTGCAAGAAATGTCATCAACTTGCCTGGGAAGATAGGCTGCCTCTCAAAATTGTATCTAGCAAGCCCTTGTCTTTCTTTTCAGACTGTAATATGGGCATTATGCCCCAGAAAGTCATACAATTGGAACATATGACCTATACATTTGTATGTCAGAATAGGAGTAAGCAAGCTTTGACTAGGATGCTCCTCAATCCCAATTATAGTTCTAAGCCTAGAGGAGAATGTTCTAGAGGAGGAAATTAAAAAAACAATTGAACTTGTCTATGACATTCAGGGTCACTTGGGGTCTTTGGATTGGGACATAATAAAGTTGCCCTTAGGTCTCTTTATCAGAGTGAGGGAGAGGTTTGGCTGTCCTGGCCCCTCTTTAGAGTAGAAACAGTCAATCTTCCAGATCCATGAGTCAGCCCCTGAGGCATGGAGCAGTCCCAAACCAAGGATTGGTAGTCATGAGTCCAGTGGCCACTCTTCCTGCTTTTAAAATAAGGACATTTTTTTGATTGTCTTTGAGTTTTTCCTTAAGCGATGTGAGTGCGTTTGAAGCATGGTGACAATTATAATTTTAGCCTGTCTTTTTTTTCAACCATTCTGCTTTTATCTTCCAATAGGCCCCAACTGTTGAACAAAGAAAAGGGCATGTCCACCAGTTGGGTCAAAATAAAGCGCTGGAGGCCCATCTGCAAACCTACCGTTAGCCTCTGGTACAGTTTCTGAATATTTACTGCCTGATGCTTATAAAGAGGAGGTTGTGGGTGCTACCTAGTATGGTTGGTTCTGCTCATTAACCTGGCTGGAGAGTCCCCTGTCCCTCTGAAAGACAGATGGGTGTCTGATGATAGGATCATCTATGACATCAACTTGTTCTTTTTTCTCATCAAACCCTCTGAGTATAGCATAATCTGTACTTTTCCAGAGATAAAGAGCCATTAAATTTCAACATAAGGAACTTCACATCAGCTACCATGCCTTTTACAAAAGTGATCTAAAAAGAGTGATCTGAAATATAGTACCACAGTTTAGACTGGCATTCTGTGTCTTGCCTTTCCCCAGTTTGTGCTGGTCCCAAACTACATTTCAGTAGTAGATACATTTTTCTATTTTTAGATTGGCAATGTTAAAATGCTCTCAGTTTTGAATGACACGGCCAAATGGTGAGGTCAGTGGGACCTGTGAGATGCTTTCCAGGGTGTTCTTATGGCACACATTGAGGCCTATAGAGACAGAAGACCAGGTTTACTGTGCTCCTGAGGGTGACCTCAGCAGAAATAGACAGACCCATGAGTTCACAATGCATCCTTTGTGATGCTCAAGTACTTAGCAAGCAGACATCTCTGCTCAATGGTCTGGTAGTGGCCTTGGTGACTTTTATTTATTCCTTAGCCTTAGAACTCTCCATTCTATAGCCCACTGATTCCTTATGCTTTGGTACTTTGCTTGAATTAATAAAGGCTGGAATGTAAAAGAAATTTCCTCATTTTTTGAAATGAGAAGGGAAACTAACCTGAGGCTCACATGTTTCCTGAAAGTAGAGCCTTTACCTCCTATCTATCTACAAGGATGCCCAAACCACAACCTATGTCCATCCATAAGACTTACAAAAACAAAATACCAGCTTTTTCTATAAACCTCTTCTTTGTACCTTCAAAGTACAAAAAAAAAATTAAGTACAGTGGCCAAAGGGATCCGCAGTAATTTTCAAAACTGTTATTTTCTCCATAGTCTCTCAGATGTTTTTCTCCATATTCGCCAAGGCTGATACAACTTGAATGTCTTGGGACCCTGGTGTCTAGATCTCTCCTCATTTAGCACTGTCTTCCCTACTCCTAGGCATTCTTTTTATTGGATTTGTAAATGAAGTATTTTGGAACACTACTCCAAGATGATTTGTTAAGAACATAAGAGAATCTTTTTCTGCTCTAATACACTGATCAGATGCAATACAAAACCTTCTAAAGGAGCCATTCTTGTCATGACAGGGACTGATATAGAGAGGATTTAACTTTGGATTAATTAAAGTCTGATAGCCTAAAACAATTTTTATAGTTGCCCCTACTTCACATCCACCAAGAGAACCACAGTGTAGTGTAGTCAGCAACAACACTTACAACCTTTCCAGCACATTTTTCTATGATATTTGCAATACTATAGTTATTTTTATTAAATTTTTAGCTGAATAATGAGTGACTGAATGTTTTCTTGCAAAGAAAAGTGAGTACAGAGCACAACTTTAGTTCCTACTGCCTTAGACCTATGAGTTTTCACTACTCTGCAGTTATTGTTTACACATTGAAAGGGCAAATTGGCATCAGCTTGGTCATGTTTTTCATTAGGAGTAAAGTCCTTCCTAGAGAAATTGTCATCCTTTTTTGAAAGAATTGTCTTATTCTCAAGCTGATCTGAAACTGGAATTTTTATTGACTTTATTGCTAGCATGGACATATGTCTTTTGAGGAGCATATAACCTGTGCTAAAACACTCTAGCAATCAATTTGTGCTCACTGCATGAGGGCACTGAGTGTGTTGATTCACACTCAGATTTTTTTTTAGGTTTTTGAATGTAGATTTCATTTCACTAAGAAGAATCGATTTGCATATTGATTTATTTATACAACCTCTATTCATGTTAGAAATGTTGCTATCATTGGAAAAATCATGGCTATGTTAATTTGACCAATGGGAGTTTGTCTTGCTTCTAGTCTAGGTTCTGTCTTGTATATCGATTCATGTTGATAGAAAACGTTCTCAGCATTACCAAAATCTACTGTGTGGTCACATAGGGTACATATCACCTTTTGGATTCTGACATTTATTCATTTTTGACAATCTCACTTATTGATCTCTATGCTTAATTGTCAGTTGTTGAACTGTCCTCTTGTCCAAGCCCCACAAGCCAGTCACACTGATTATATACAAATGAGAAATTGCTCTGATACAACTATTCCATTGTTAAGGAAAATCCCAAGTCAAAATCACAGAGCAACCAAAAACTGTCCTATTGTGAAACCTGCTTTAAAATTAAAATGCATTTTCAATTCAAAATGTAAAGGTCATTAAGAGATTTAGTCATAAGGAAATAAAAACTTTTACATTGTCAAAGTTACAGTCTTGGAAAGATTTTATATATATATATATATATATATATATATATATATATATAGTGTATCTCACATTATATACATTTTATTTCCCATATATATGATATATACTATATATATATCACATTAAATAAGACAAAAATCAGTATCACAACAAATTAAAATGTAATTGACTGGATAATTGCTTAGGAAACATTTATGGTAGAAATTTCCACTTCAACTTTTTACTCTGAACATTTTCAAATAGAAATAAATTCCAAGGAATAGTGAGAGGGATATCTTAGATGGCATTTTTCTTTGCTTCTAATACAATAATTAAACATCTATGACTGTGTCAGGGGCATTACTTTTCTGTTTTTACATTCAACAGTCAAAGGGGAGCAAGTACTATACTGGTCAAAGTATATCTAGGATCTGACCTTCATTGTCTCTCTCTTGCCTCATAGGAGTAGCAAACCGCTCCCAGCAGCTCCTTTTGCTATTGTTGATCCTTCGAGGACTTCTCAAAATAGGGCTATGCCAATGTTCTGTTTCCACATATATTCTACCTAATTATCTTTTTTTTTTTTTGTACTGGAAGTTGATTTCACTACCTCCCATTTATCAGGCAAGTACTTGAGCCACTGAGCTAAATCCCCAAGCCTCTATTTTCTAATTCACTCATCATTTGGTGCAGTCCATGAGGGCAAGGGATTTGTTTTACAATATCTATCTCATATTATCTTCTTAACAAAAATTTTCTGAATAAATAGCACATTTTTTTAGGAGCAGGAAGACTTTATTGGGAGAAAGAAAACTGTCTGAGAGGGGCAGATGGGGGCATGGAAAGGGGGTCGCATGTCAGCCTTGCTTCTCAGGGATGTTTATTGAACAGACATGAGGGGAAGGTGACTTACAGTGGGAATTAATAAGATTACAAGTATAGTCACTTAGGTAATAATTATCCAATGGAAAATCAAAGGATGAGAATGAGGTGAAACAAAATTATAATCAATCAATAAGTATATAAGAATAGCCACTTGGGCAATATTGATTAAGTGGGGATCAAATGGGGAAATAAGCAAGCACACATGGACAGAACAAGGACTTTCTTGGGAGGGGTGGGTAAGGGGGCTCGATCCCCTAACCCAAGGTGATTAATGCCTACTTAGAATATCAATCGTTGTTGTTCATCCCTAGGGGAGGTGTATGGTCAGTAGTTCTGCTGCATGAAGCCTGCCCTTCAATGAAAGTATCACCACAGTAGTCTTCCACATTGACCACTTGAAGACTCAACCATGCTTGACCACCTAAAATATTTCTACGTAACTTAGCTATCTATAATATTCCCCCTCTGGAAAAGTATACAAATGAGAAATTTGTATACCTCTTGCCCCCTCATGGGGGCAAGAGGTGAAGACAGATCTGGCTACTGAAGCTAAAGAGGACTGTAGTTGTGATTGGCTGTCAGAGATACTCCACAGAGGGTCTATCTAAAGGCCCTAGATAGACGCCAGGCATACATCTCTTGGGTAGACATACAGCTTTAAATCTAAAGTAAACAAGCCACAGAAACATATGCATGGGCCAAATAATAAAATCAACTGGATAATTATGAACATAGCTAACAAGGTTTTCCACCAGGAGGAACCAGTAATACTTTTCCATAAAGAGGATAATGAAAACGTTCAGGGAATTTCAGAATCTGATACGTCACCTGTCATCTCATTTCTGGAACAGATATTGAGATATTAGCAGAAGCGTAAGAAATGCACACACAATATTCAGTTTTCATACATGCACAGGTACCCCCTTGGACTACTGCTAGAATCTCTAATGCCATTTGATTGTGAAGGACAACTTGCCTCATTAATTTTACTTCTTCACTCAAGAGAGATATCAGCTACAGTGTCCCTTAAGGCCCACTGCATATAGTTAGTTGAGGCCTTGATATACATCATGAAATCCTCTAACCTTAGGGAAGGCATAAAGACAGAAACCAGATGATCGTACCAGTGAAACACACTTCTAGACCATCGATGCCATAGGTAGGACAAGTTTGTAGGTTTGTGAATACTTTTGAGACTTCTGCATTGTAACCATGCAAATCTCAGCATGCATCTTCATATCCATCCAAAGGGTGGTAAAGTCCACAAATTGGTTTCACAGGACCAAAGAGTACCACTGGGGACTTCCCATCTCATACTGTGGAAATTACACCAGTTTATTGCAAACTAACCTTCAGCCTATAAAGTTACTGTGGATATACATTGTTGGAGGAGGTGGTTTGTCCATCTTAAGTATTTAGTAGAGTTAAGCCAATGGGAATAGGAGCGATTTTTGTGTTCCCAATGTAATGGGACCTTTCTACCAAGATGTCCCATAGTGGGGGTTAACCATATCCCATATCTGAAAATAGCAATTTTGATATCTCTGGTTGTTGGCCCTCAGAATAGGATGCTTACTTTTGTTTAAAAGGGGTCCTGTCAGGGTTTAAAGAGGCTTCAGTGGCATTGTTAGAAAAATCTATTATGCCTAGGATCATAAGGAGTGTAGCTTACAGGCCACTCAGCTGCCTTGTGATGGTGGGCTAAATGATGAACCATTGAACTGTTTCATAACTAATCATATAGTCTTGCAGTTTATTTGAATCATCTTCAAGTGGGGATACCCATGAAGAAAGTCCAAGTGTAAGGACAAGGGGAGCAGGCCACATATCACGATGTTTGTTGTAATGACTCTGCATATTCTTGTGCCCATCTTCAAAATTGTATTCTTTTTTTTAAATTTTATTTTAAAAAATAAAACAAAAGAGGACAGAATAAAGCAATTCTGAACCAAATAACAGAAGATGAACAATCGCTACTATAATATCTCACTTTCCATAAAAAATTTGTTTATATTATCATACATATTAAAATCCAGTAAGACACAACGTGATAGAACCAATGGTAATAGAAGAACAAAAGCATGGTAGGACTTCAGAGCAAGATGATATTAAATCAGCAAGGGCTGCCATAATGTCTTGTTTTCTTCAAAGTAGCTGTTCATGCCATCACACAAATAAGGTCAAATAAAACAGAATAAAACCGTTCCAAACAATGAATGAAAACATTATAAGACTTCAAAGCAACATAATGGGGAACCATGATTTCTTACACTAAGGAGATGAAACAGTATTTATACATGTGAGTTTGATTTATTTCGCTTATGAGTATGGTCTCAAGTTGCATCCATTTATTTATAAATATCTCAATGTGATCATTCTTTATAGCTGAGTAGTACCCCATTGTATAAAAGTACCACAATTTTTTTATCCATTCCTCAGTTGATGGGCACTTAGGTTGTTTCCAAGATCTGGCTATTACAAATTGTGCTGCTATAAACACGGGTTTCGCATATATCACTGTGGTATGATGTTTTCAGCTTTTCTGGGAATATGCCAAGGAGTGGAATAGCTGGGTCAAATGAGATTTCCAATCCCAGCTTTTTGAGGAATCACCAGACTGACCTCTACAGTGGTTGCACCAGTCTACACTCCCACCAACAGTGCAGAAGAGTTCTTTTTCCCCCACAGCCTCTCCAGCATTTGTTGTTGGTAGTTTTGTTGACCCAGGCCATTCTTTCTATAGTGAGATGGAATCTCAGTGTGGTTTTAATTTGCATTTCTCTAATGGCCAGTGATGATGAACAGTTTTTCATTTGCCATTCATATGTCTTCATCTGAGAACTATGTGTTCATCTCAGATGCCCATTTTTGGATTGAGCCTTTGAATTTTGGGGGTCTGATTTTTTTTAATTCTTTATAAGTTCTAGACAGAAGTTCTTTGTCTGAGGGACAGTTCACTAAGATTTTTTTCCCAGTTTTCTTTTCACTCTGCTGGAGATTTCTTTTGACATACAGAAACTCTTTAATAAGACGTGATTCCAGTTATTGATTCTGGGAAGTATTTCCACTGCAGTTTGGTTCTTGTTCATGAATTCTCTACCTACCCCTATGTCTTCAAGATTTTTACCTACTTTGTCTTCCAACAGATTTAGTGTTTCTGTTTTAATATTTAGATCTTTGATCCATTTAGATTTTAGTTTATTACATGGTGACAGGCATGGGTCTACTTTTAGTTTTCGGCATATGGATAGCCCGTTTTTCCAGCATCATTTATTAAAGAGACTATTGTTCTTCCAGTGAACATCAAAGATAAGGTGGTTGAGTGTGTTCATAGTTGTAGTTGTATATTCTAGTCCATTCCATTGATCTTCAGGTCTGTTTTTATTCCAGTACCATGTTGATTTTATTACGGTAGCTTTGTAGTATAACTTCAACTCAGGGATTGTGATGCCGCCTGCCTTGGCTTTTCTGCTTAGAATTGCCTTTGCTATTTTAGGTCTCTTCTGGTTCCAGATGAATTTTAGGAGTGATTTCTCTAGATTTATGAGGTATGCTAGTGGTATTTTCATTGACATTGCATTGAATCACTATAACAATTTTGGGACAATGGCCATTTTCACAATAGTTATTCTTCCTATCCATGAACAAAGGATGTCTTTCCATTTTCTGAGGTCCTCTTCAATTTCTTTTTCAGGGTATTATAATTTTTCCTGTACAACTGTTTTACATCTTTCATTAGATTAATTCCTAAGTATTTCATTTTTTTGGATGCTGGTGTGAAGGGTGTAGCTTCTCATTTCTCTCCTGGTGATCTTGTTGTTAATGTATAAGAATGCTATTGATTTTTGAGTATTGACTTTGTTTCCAGCTACATTGCTGAATTTATTTATTATATCTAGGATTCTTTCAATGGAGTTTTGGGGATCTTCTATGTAGAGTATCATGTCATCTGCAAATAATGATAATTTAACTTCTTCTTTTTCTATCTTTACTCCTTTTATTTCTCTCTCTCTCTCTTGTCTAATTGCTCTGGCTAATATTTCCAGTGCTATGTGGAATAGGAGTGGTGATAATGGACATCCTTGTCTTGTGCCTGATTTTAAGGTAAAGGCTTTCAGTTTTTGGCCATTTAATATGACACTGGCTGTGGTTTGTCATAGATGGCCTTTATCATATTGAGGTAGAGACCATCTATTCCAATTCTTTGTAAGATTCTTATCATGAATGAGTGTTGGATCTTATCAAAAGTTTTTTCTGCATCTATAGAAATGATCACATGATTCTTACTTTTGGCTCTATTGATATGGTGGATTACATTTATTGATTTACGTATGTTGAACCATCCCTGCATGCCTGGGATGAATCCCACTTGGTCATAGTGTATAATCTGCTTGATGATTTGCTGCATCCTGTTTGCCAATATTTTATTGAGAATTTTTGCATCTATGTTCATTAGGGAGATTGGCCTGTAGTTCTCTTTTTTAGTTGGGTCTTTCTCAGGTTTTGGTACTAGAGTAATATTTGCTTCCAGGAATGACTTAGGGACTTTTTCATTCATCCCTATTAATCATATGTTGTTTTCCTCTGCATCATCTTGCAACTGTTGAATTGTTATTTCCTGATTCCTTGTTATTTTTAAAAGATCTTTCCTTTCCTGTTCACTAGCTGCAATCTTATCTTTGAGGTCTGAAATTCTATCTTCACTTTCATTGAGGCAGTTTTGGCACCTTACAATAGAATATTTGATTTCCCATATATCTCTTTGAATCTGCTTCATGTATTCTGTTGTTTCTTATACTGTTCATTCAGGGATTCTGTTTGCTTTGTTTCTTTAATTTTTAAGCTGTGTCTTCTTTAGATGCATTCACTATTTCTTTCACTACTTTTATCATTTCTTCTTTTACCTGGGAGATTATTTCTGATTTGAGTTCCTTTATAGCTTCCCGTACTTGCTTCTTTATTTCAGTTGATATCATTTCAGGTATTTCAGGTGTATGGCTAGTATTTTCCTCTATGTATGTGGCTCCCAGGATTTCTTGGGATGACCTGGAGGTTTGAGATTTCATTTTGGTCTTTCATTTTGTCATTTTCCTATGTTTCCATGTTTCGAGCGATGTTCCAAAATTTTCACTGGTTGTGTTGGAAATCACTTCCTGTGCCCTCAGCTCCTGGGACTCAAGGGCCTTGGCTCCCTTGGTTGAATGAAGGTCACTGGGCATGGTCTACTCAAGCCCGCAAAGCCTCTCAAGGCTAGTCCAGTGTCCTAGAAGTCTGGTCGGGCACCCAAGCACCTGGAGTGATGTCCCAAGCTCTCCCAGGCCAGAGCCAGTGAACTGGAACTTACCTCACCTCCATGCGGGCCTAACTCCCTTCTTGGCACTGGCCTGGTCCCCTGGTTAAATAAAGGTCACTGGGTGTGGTCCACTAAAGCCTGCCAAACCTCTTCAGTCTAGTCCAGTGTCCTAAGGGGCTGGGTGGGCATCCAAACACCGGGACTGATGTTCCAAACTTTCCTGGGCTAGTGCCAGTGAACTGGAACTCACCTAGCCACTGTGGGGGGCCTAACTCCCTGTCCCCTGGTTCAGAAATTGTATTCTCCATTAATTGGTAAAGTGATTAGTAAAAAGACTAAGAGTAATATTTTGAATTACTTATGTGAAGACTTCTGTTGTTTTGTTTTGTTTTGTTTTGTTTCTTGAACAAGAATCTTAAGTCTTCTCTGGGTTCACAGGAGTATTCTCATGATGGTTCCTCATACTCTGCAACAGTTTCTGGATCCCAGGGCATGAGTCAGGGGTGCTACCCTGGAGCCCAGGCCTGCTTCCCTCCCAGCTGATAGAACTGATGGGAACACAGTATATAGGCCTTTCCAAGCTGATCCTAGGGAAGAGATGATGAAAGAAGAGATTTCACCAGTATTAAGTCTCTGGGGTGACTTAATTTTTCTTTTCTTTAGACTGACCTTTCCATTAGCTGTGCAGAGTCTATTAGAATGTAGCTAGTAACATGACATCCTTCAGTAAGGTGTCTGTTTCTCTACTGAAAAGATCATTAGCAAGGAAAGCACATTCATAAAGCATTTCAAATGGATGAGCACTAGAATTTGAGGGGTATTTCTTATTTTGATGAGAGCTGAAAGTTGTAAGTGAGGTCACTGTAAGTGGTCTCCTGAGCCATTTAGTGAAGATGTCACTTAGGGGTCTCATTCACTTGTTTCTGTCTTTCCTGATGATTGTGGCCTCCATGCACAATGGAGGTGGCAGTGAATACTTGGCACCTGAGAGGTGCCCTGAGGGACTGTTACTTTAAAACAAGGCCCATTATCATCTGTAAACTCTTAGGAAGTCAAATTCTGGGGGTGATGTCTAAAACTAAAACTTTTCAAACTCTTGTGCCTTTTCTGCTCTATGATAAAAGTCTTCAACCCAGTTTGTGAAGACATCTACTCATACTACTAAGTATTGAGCTGCTTTATTCTTTGTCATGTGAGTGAAGTTAAGCTGTCAGTGAATCTATAAACTGTTCTTAAGGAACTTGAGTAGCAATTGTAACCCATTGGCTATTAGACTCCTCTATTGATGGAATCTGATATTTTATTTTAAGTCCCTCCAGTTTTAGCTATAATTAGCTCCAAAATTTTTATGACTTGTGAAAAATAGCAATGTACCATTTCTGGCCACAGAAAAACTGAAGTTACTATAGTAAAAAATATATATCATATTTGTAAAACCAGTCTAAGCATCATTTTGACTACTTGGCAGCCTGGTATATATATTATAGAATTTTGACAAGATAAAATATCTCTCCCCAGGATGGGAGCTGGGCTTTAGGCAAAACTCAAAGGAGTAGGTAAAGAGAAAGTCACCCCCATTGTAGCTTAAGTGAGTTTCCTTCCATCTGGTAACCCCTTTTTATTGAGCTGGAAGGAAGACAGGGATTGAGAAGAAAGGCAAAGAGACATGGACCAATGTCCAGCAACAGGCTGGTTTTCTTCTCCAGAGTCATGGTTCCTCAGAGCTCTTCCATGGAGATGACAGGTGGAGATGACCCTCCCAGCCAGAGGGAGAGGCAGGTACCCTGAGGGCCCTTTAGTCTTGCTAGAGCAGCTGAAAGATGAGTCTGAGTTCTGGGGCCTCTACCTCAGAGCCCCTCTGGCTTTCAGTGACTGTCTTTTCAGTCAGGGCATGGTGTGGGAGGCTCTTCAGGCAGTCCCTCTTAAGGTGGTCTGATTTTTGGCAGCAGTAGCAAGTGAGAGTAGTAATCATAGAACTCTTCTTGGAGTTCCAACAATTAGATTGAGTCTGCATTTTTAAAGCCACAACAAAGGCAGCCACCTTTGGGTCTCTTTTCTTTGGTTTTCTCTCCTTGGCTTCTACCCATGCTCAGTTACAGAATACTAAGGAGGCAGTTTTTACTAAAGTATCAAGTGAGCTATTTGAGCAAAGTCTATCTTTGTAAATTTTTCTTAATATCTGGGGATTATTGGGTAATAAACCTGTCTTTCAGTATAATCTGTCCTTTTATTGAATTAGGAACTATGGACAGGAGTTATGAATTAGGAGTTTTATCAATGCCTCTTGTAAACAATCTAGGCAGAGGGGTGCTCATTTTTCTCTTGATGAATAGCTGAAAATTTTAAATAATTGAAGAGCTTACTTCTCATTCTTCTTAGACCTCCAAGAATACATTTCTCCTATTCCAACCTCCCATCTGGTTCTTCAACCATTTGGGGTCTTGGGTAAGGACTACTTGGGCTCCAGTGGGAACTGATTGTTCCCTGGCTGCCTGTCTCTGGCCTTCTAAAATTACTAACATGATATTCATTCCCAAATGTAATAGCAGCTTGTAATGCTGCTTGTCTCTCATTAGAAGTCAGTGTTTGATTTAAAAGAAACATATCTTTCCAGTCTAGCTCATAGGTCTGAGTAAGTCCTCTAAAGATGTCAATGTACTTATCAGAATCATCTGAAAATTTGTCTAGATCTAGCTTGATCTGGTTGAGGTCATTGAGAAAAAGAAACGTGAACATGAGTAGTCTCATTTGGATTATAGTTATATTTTAAGCATAAATAATAACAATATGCAATATATTAACTAGTGTTAATTTCCTAGTATTTTTGAAATTCCATATACTTTCTATCCTTTTTCTGTTTTGCTTTTTAAAATAAAAAACACACTTTTAATAAAGTTAGATCTCATTTTTTAAAAAAATTTTTTAGAAGAATTACTTCTTAATGTAAAGAAAGTTTAAACATAAGGCAATTCTGAACATTTTCTCTCTTTTGTACAGTATGATTCTAGTTACAAAATAGCCCCATAAGTAACACATCCCTCTGCATCCCATATTGGCTCTAGGGCATAGAAAGTTCTTGCACAGGTACAGAAAATTATCAAACAGTTCTTTTACAACAGGTAAGGAATGAGCATCCTGCGGTACTTAAGAATGCATTCCAAGGAGTAAGGACTTCAACATTGAACACACCCCCATGTCTGAAATGCATTTTAGGAAGCCCCTTTTTATTTCAATTGGGCTCCTATTCTAGCCTTGGGGAATCCCTCCAGTAGACTCCACATCAGGGCAGGTGAGTGCTGTCTGGAGAGAGAACAGAAGACAAAATTTGATCAGCCTATGTACTGTCAAACTGGTGCACAATTTCATTTCCCAGGGAGCCGGTGAGCTTACTCTTGTAGGAGAATTATAAGCACAAGTTACAATTGGTCTCAACCATGATGATAATGTTTTAAAGAAGAGAATATAACTTTGTAATAAACTATAGCTTTTGTTCTTTGAAAGAGGGCATATGCCAAAAAGTGAGTTGGAAGTAGAACACCTTCCAGGTTGTGAAGGAGATTATCTCTAGAGACAGATAGATGCAACAGTTGTCTGGAGAAATTCTGTGCTGGGCTCTAGGGCAAAGAAGACTCCACCTAGTGTTATCCATCTAACCACCTAGGCAACTTTCCTCACAGCAGGAGGAGGCTATGCTGTATTTAAATTTTCATGACTTTGGAAGCGCTCTCTGTGAGTTGGTGCTATGCACAGGCCACTGGGGGGAAAACAAGATGCCAGCCCTTTACTGTGAGTCTGTGCCCATAGCAGACTGCAGAGGAGGAGAACAAAAGCCAGCAAAAAGCCAAGCAATGCCTGCAAGTCAATGCTGTGCATGAGCCACTGTGGGGGAGAAGCAGGGACCGGCCCTTGCCTGTGCATCCGCACCATTTGTGGACAATAGGGAAGAGAATAAATAGCCAACAAGAAGCCACACCCTCCCTGCAAGTTGGCAACATGCACGTGACTCTGGAAGGAAAGCAGACACCAGGCTCTGTGCATGGGCTGGGAGACAAGAGCTAAATTTCTTGCCCTCTCTCTGCCACAAGTGACTGGCTGATCTAGACAAACACAGGCTGTGATGATAGGTATTGAGGTAAAATACAAGTTAATGCTTCTAGTGTTTAGTGTTTCACTGACTTTGCAGGCCTAAAGCCGGCAGTCTGATCATCTATTCAGAGGATAACAATATGCAATGTAACATCTATGAGGGACTCTCCTCATAAATGGTAACTTTTGTTAATTCCCTATTATTTGTTTTGAAGTCTGTATCATTTTCATTGTTTTGGTTTGGTTTGGTTTTAGTCTGTTTTGTCTTGATTTTATCATACTTGATGGCATGGGAAGCTTTTTCAAAGATAACTAAATATATTATGGTGGCCATTTTGGATTTACTATTATCTTGTTTTGAAGTCCTTTATCACTTTTCTTGTTCTCTTTTTATTGGTTCTATTCTGTTCTGTTTTGTTTTATTTTCACTATGTCTGAAGGTATAGGCAGCTATTTTGAAGACAACAAGAGGCATTATAGTAACCATGATTGATTTCCTATTATCTTGTTTTGAAGTCTTGTGTCACTTATGCTGTTTTGTTTTGATTGCCTTTATTCTGTTTAATTTTGCTTCATTTTATTCTCTTTAAAATAAAAATTATAAAATACTTAATAAAAATGCATGATTTTGAAGTTCACATCTTAAGCTTCTTTTCATAACTAGCAATCACCTTTCACATGGTAGTATAGGTATATATATTAGCCTTCTATGCATACATGAGAGAAAAGGCTGACAAATCTCTTTCTTAATTCTTAGCATATGTAAGACATACATGTAAATCATTACCCTGATAGTAGTTTTCCTCCATGAAAGGCAAACAGTCATCTCAAGTTGCCTCAGCCTGATTCCTGGAAGGAGGGGTAGTCTAAGGACTAGGTGGTTTTAAATTTGAGAAAAATTGGGTTTCTGACTTAATAATAAAAGGAGAAAATGTGACAGACCAGTGGAGATTTTTCTGTAATCAGGAGCCAGTTTCCACTAAGGAACATTTGTATATCCACCAAAGAGCAGCCCTTGTCATGACATCTCAATTATTCTCAATTTCTATTGGTTCAAGAAACCAGAAATTGGTCTCCAGAAAGGAATTCAGCTGTCTGTTTGGTCAACATTCCACTGACCATGGCCTCAATGGTGACTCACCAAAAAATGCTGAAGAAATCTTTCCCCTGCTTTAAGAGTGGCAGCTGCTTTAAGAGCATTTAACTAGCTGGCAGAATAACCACTGTTTGTCAGAGTTTTATAAGGGGTAAGAAAAACCTGAGCAAAATCATTTTGTAGTGTTTTATAAGTTTATAGTAGAGGTTTTAAAGTCCATAACTTATTATCAAAGTGTTTTCTGCTATGCACATAAATGTTAACTAGACCTAGAAGAGGGAGAAGAAAGGTTGTAGATCCTCCTTTAGGCTAAATATATTTAGGTCCCATAAGTGTGTTGTTTTGGAAATAGTTTCTTCTGGTTTCACCCAGAAGTTAGTACTTTCCCCTGTGTCTCAGTTTCAACCTCCTGAGGTAGACTGTCCCAGAACCCTAAGTGAGAACATGTGTGTGTTCTCCTGGATGGAACAAATTTCAGTGTTTCATCTGACCTAGAGATGGGGTATACATCCTCATCTAAGACGACTTCCCTTTCTTTGGCATTAACAAATGCTCATTTTTAATGAGCTTCTCTTTGTTGTTGAGTAAGAGGAAAAGTTTGCAACAGTATAGCATTCTCTTCTCTCTAATCTTACATGCCTCCAAAAAGGAAAGTGCTACATGGAAGGAAAATATTAGAAATAAGTTCAGAGTAAGGAACTCTATTCTCATGTTTGCAGTGAGTTATAGAGAAAATTTGTCCCTGAGTCATCATTCTCAGCCTGAAAAGCTGACAATGGAGAATCTCAAGAGATAAGCTTGCCTCCTCACCAGCAGAAGACCAGAACAGAAAGGAAACTGAAGTATATATAATTGGCCCCATATTTCCTCTAGAGTGTACAGGAAGAGCAGATCCAGTCTGTTCCACCAATACCTAGGAACAGCCACCAACCTATTGTCTTTTAATTGGTGGAAGGAATCTCCTGTATGTTTTCTAAGTATGAGCTAGTTTTTATTTAAGAAGACCCATTTTATAGTGTGACAGAAAAGTTAAAAATCAAGTCTGATGCTCTGTTAAAAGATGTGCTCACCTAGCCCACCACATAGTCAAACTATTAGACTCACCCTTGACTGACTATACAGCTGCAACTGAGAGATGGTTAAGCCTGTCTCAATCTGATCACATTGACCTGGACTCCCTGTGCTATCTAACATATAAACGTATTCTATTTTCAAGGATTGTCCAACCAAGATAAACTAGTCAAGGCCATGCTTAGTTTAAACCACCCTCTCAACCCCAGCTCCCTCCCTATTTTCTTCCACCCTATGATAAATAAGCTCTCTGATTAATCTGCTTGAAACAAACCTGCTTGACAACATACAGTTTGAATCTTTTAACCAATTATGTGGTAACCTGCTATCATTTTTTTACTTCCTGCTCACCAAATGTGCATAAATGTGTCTGTCTGACTCTCAGTCAGAGCTGGTGATTTGAACTTGGTCTCTCTAGCCCATGAATGTAATGAACTGTTTCCTTCCAAGTTCTCTGTGCAAAGGGTCTTCCATTTGTTTTGATATCAGATTTCTTCAACAATAGCCTTTTAAACTAAAGACCATTAGGGGATTCTCTAAAATTATGTTTCCCTATCACTACTAGGATAATAAACCACAGCAATCCAGTGGGTAAAACAAGGAACACTAGTAAGTTCAACAACTGAGTCCAAATGCAGCATATACAAAACCAGGATAAACTGTCCCATTAAAGAAGTATTATAGCCTTATAAACTTCCCATGTTTTCAATTTAAATTTACCATCATTTCAGTAACACTATACAGGAGACATAGTATGATCAATTATAAGCAATGGGCAAAGAATAACATCATAAAAATTTTGAGTAGCTAAGTGTGCAATGATCCAGCATCTATGAAACAAAAGCAAACTCCTTCCTCTGCCCAATTATCTCAGTGTAACACCTCCAAATTATATAAGGAAATGAAACTCTCAACCTGCTAGACATCCAAAATGCTGAGTTCATGTTCTCTAAAATCAAGGAATGAATTCTAGGAACAATGGATGTTAAGAGTAGGTGAAATTTACTGGAAGAAGGAAAGCTTCTACCTGACAAGGACAGAAGGGAACTTGAAGAATGAGCTCAGCCATTAAAAATTGTGATTTTATGAAAACCTTCATGTTAGCAATATGCATAGATCTAAAGATTTTTTTTTCATTTTACTACTACTTTGATAGACTCCCAGAAAGAAATCTATGGAATGAGCCACTCATCAACTGGTAAACATCCAGTTTTACAGTACCCATCAGCTTTCCTGTTGCGTCACACACAACCCTTGATTCAGAGGATTGGTTTATTGTTTTCACCTGCTACCAGAGAAGCTTATGCCCTGGAAGGAGTATTGTCCCTTTCTATATGCACACCCTGATTAGGTCAGAGGTAGTACCTTCTTTCAGTCAAAGTCCTCTTTAAGTAACATAATCATCTATCACCTTCATGGACATTTTAAAGACTGAGAAGGCAAGTTCCAGATTTCTTGTCATCCAGTAAAAACAGCAATTCCAATGGAGCCTAGAATTCTAGAAATGAAGCAGCACGGTAGGAATTTTCCTCTATATAACACCTTTTTAAAACATCCCTTTGATCTCTACATGGGCCGTGACTCAATCTGTGTCTGTGTATTATAGGTGTGTTGTAAAATGAACCTGGCATTATCTAACAGCATGGAACATGTTACTTTTGCTCAGATTCTTCCATTATATACCAGGGCAATAGATATTCTCATTTCAGATAGTGATGCTGACATGTAGTTCCAAACCTGGTGTCTTTTCTTCTTTACAAGGAAAAATTGACAGTACCTTATCTCATATGATATGCTGAACTCTTCAGCACTGCCTTTAATTAATGCCTCAAATTTTCAACCCTGCCTCTTCAGTATAGTAACAATTATGAGTGCATGATTGTTTGAACCTATGATATTCAAGTATTCAGTAAAGTTTTTTAAAATACTCCACACTTTATGAATTTTATGAACATCATTTACTCATGTCATGTTGGAACTGAGACCAAGATTACTGGGGACAGATACTGAGAATACCTTACGATAACTCTTGACATCCTTAACTTCCTGTTCTGAAAGAAATGTGACTATAAATCCTACAAAATTTTGCATATTTATGCAAGGCTACATCTATTATATAAGATTTGAAATTCATAAGAATCTGTAGGATCCATAGCAGCAAAGAGTTGTTCATATAGTTATAAATATAGCATGGCACTAGATACAGAAAAATAGAAAATGGTTTCTGGCAGTCAGATTTCAGAGATTAAATTAAGTCTCAGCCAGAGTCAAGTTCCAGGTGGTGCCACACTGGGGTCATGCTCCACCTAGCCACCTGTGACCTAGAGGTTTTTAACTCCACCCAGCCAGACTTAAGGCCTCAGCACCACATCCCAGGGGTGTGTCCTTGCTAGTTGTACAGAGGATCCGAACTCTGCCCATTCCACTGACCCAGCACAGTCCATTAGGGGAACGCTGGGCCAGCCTCACTAGTCAAAGAGGTACCAAGCCCAGCCCAGCCCAGAGGCCAAGAGTCGCCCATCATGGAGTGATGACAATGATGGATCTTGGAGAATTTGGGTTCTGCCCAGCAGAGCACAAGGCCCCAACTCCATAGTTCAGTGGTACAGCCCAGCTAGTCATGTGGCATGTTCTACAGGTTCTGACCTCCATCCAGCCAAGAGCAAGGCCCCAGTATCATACACATTGGATATGCTCTAGCTAGCTACACTTTCCAGAGGCTCTGAACTCCTCTCAGCCAGAGGCAAGGTCCAGGTGGTGCTATATTCAGGGTCATGCTCTGCCTAGCCTCCTGGCTCTTGGAAATTTTGAACTCCACCCAGCCAGGTGCTAGGACCTGGTAACACACTGGGGGTGCATCCCTACTAGCCACCTGGGTGTCAGAGGTTCTTAACTCCACTTAATAAGGTTCTAGGCCCCAGAAACACACTCCTGGAGTGTGTCCCTGCTAACAGCAAGAGAATCCAAACCCCGCCCAGCCAAGCAATCCCAGAGTAACCCAATACAGTACAGCAGAGAAAGACCTGGCCATGCTCATAGACCTCAGAGGATCCAGTGCCATAGTTTGGGGGTGTGCCCCAGCTAGCCATGAGGATATTGGAGGATTAAAATGTTTCCCAGTGCAGCATTCCAGTGCAATCCATCAGGAGGGTGGCTGACCAGCCACATGGATCCCAGAGAAAAATGACAAAATGAAAGAGCAAGAGGCAGTCTCAGTCCACCAGCCCACTGAGAACAAACCCAAGAGACACTGAAGTTGAAGACACTGGAAATTGCACAACTGAACTTTCTGAAATGACAGCAAATGAAGTAAAGAAAGAACTCCATGAAGTAATAGACAAAATCAGGTCAGAAATAATCTCTCAGGTAAAAAATGAAATAACAAACATTATGAAAGAAATGATGTGTATATCTAAAGATTTAAATTAAAAAAGGAGAACATAAGAAAATGATGGAAACCTGGAATGAACAATATAAGACAGAATGAGAATGCATGAAGCAGATTCAAAGGGATATTTAAGAAATTAAAAATTCCACTGAAAGTTGTCAAAAACACTTGAATGAAGCTGAAGATAGACTGTCAGACCTTGAAGACATGATGAAAAATTAAGACCACAAGAGAACAGATATCTTAAAAATAACAATGAATCAGAAAATTACAGTTCAGAAGCTGTAAGACAAGGCAAACAGAAATAGTGTAAGATTGACAGGTGTCAATGAAAAAGCTGGGGTCAACACCAATGATCTGAGAAGACTATTTGCAGAAAGAATAACAGAAAATTTTCAAACATGAGAAGAGAATTTAATATGCAGATAAGTGAGGGATACAGAACCCCAATAAAGCATAACCAAAATAAATCTTCACCGAGGCATGTAATAATTAGGATATCAGACATTCAGCACAAGAACACAATACTAAAATCTGTCAGAGAAAAGAGACATCACCTATAAAGGAAAGCCTATCAGAATCATGACAGACTTCTCAAGACAAATCTTCAAATCAAGAAGAGCTTAGACTGAAGTGTTTTGGGTCCTGAAAAAAAACAACTTTCAACCTAGATTCATTGACCCTGCAAAACTATTTTTTAAAATTAGTGGAGAAATAAGATACTTCCATGACAAAGAACAACTGAAGAAATCCATGACCACCAACCAACTCTACAAAGAGTACTAAAAGGCACTCTAGAAAGAGAAGAAGATAACTACAATCCCAAGAACAACAACAAAAGGAAACCACTAAGCAGGGCAAGCAATTAAACAGTAAAAGTAGAAAACCAGTAACAGAAGATAACATGACAGGGATAAGTCAGTACTTATCAGTTATATACATCAATGTAAATGGTCTCAACTCACCAATAAAAAGAAACAGACTGACAGAGTGGATTAAGAAACAAAATACAACAATATGCTGTATACAAGAAACACATTTAACTCAAAAAGAAATTCATAGGCTAAAAGTCAAAGGATGGAAAATAATACTCCACACAACAGGAACTCAGAAAAAAACAGGGATAGCTATTTTGTTTGCAGACAATGTGAACTTCATACCAAGAATGATCAAAAGAAGGTCACTAAATACTTGTTAGGGGGAAAATTAAAGAGGAAGAGATTACAACCATAAATATATATATGCACCAAATATGGGAGCACCCAACTATGTAAGACAAATTTTAATAGACATGAAAAACCAAATAGACAATAATAAATTTATAACTGGGGAATTTAGCACCCAATTGTCACAAAGAGACAGATCAACCAAACAAAAAATCAAAAAAGAAATAACAGAACAGAGAAGTCAAGATGGCCAATCAGTGAGTAACAAAGTACAAAGCCTCCTGGGAGAAACAACTCATATGCCAGAATAAAACACCCTAGAGAGACCTAGACAGAGGGAGCTGGATCCTCTTGACACAGGAAGAAATTAAAACATAAAAAAGCTCATCAAATACGTAGAGACTACAACTGAAACAGCTAAAAATTATGGGGCACAGGACTTTTGCTGCAACCCACCAAGTTTGCGCTGGCCTGAACTTGCGCCAGCTTGAATCTGCTCTGGCCGGCAGACCTACCCAAACTCATTCCTGCCACCATTCACAGGAACCACAGCAGCACTGAAGTCAGGGGTTGGTGAGCCCAATAGAGAGTGGAGCCAGTGAAGGGACCTTCATTAATCCATGGTCAGTGCTGGGAATGAGACCCCCCCACTCCATGGGAAGGGTGTGAGCAAATGGGTGACATGTTGGAATCGGGCAGGAGGAGCCTGAACTGGGAGCAACAGTGACTTCAGTTGGTTGCTCCATCCCCAGAGAAGATTCATGGGATTTGCTTGGACTGGGCTGTGGTCCTGGCCAGGACCCAATGATCCATCCCAAATCGATTCCCTGCACCTAGCACGCACTAACCAGGTGAAGGCCCCTGAAGTTTGGCTGGCCCGGTGGGGAAGGGCAGGCATACACAGCCGCTGCTTACACCTCAGGGACAATGGCAGTCAGGACAGGGTGGAGGTCCCTCACCAGCATGCTTCGGAGGAAACATGGCCAACAGGGAAGGGGGCTGGGACCTCCACTATAACCTGTGTGGAGGAACCCAGGGCCATGAAAGGAGAGAGAGGCAGGAGGAGGCCCCCAGCCCAGAATCCTGAGAGCCTTGATCCAGGAGAGGGAAGACAAGGGAGACTGAGGTAGGCAAACACGAACATCAGACATGGCTTCAATGGATATTAAGAGATATCTTTGGGACCTTGTAGACAGGCTCAAAACTGAAATATTAAATCAGGTAAAGCAAGATATGAGTAGAGTAATAAAAGAAATGCTCTCGGGAAGCATCTCTCAGGATGATACAGATGGAAAAAGGGAGAAACATTCGATAAAGAATATAAAGAAAATATAGAATACATGAAGCAGATTCAAAGAGACTACCAGGAAATTAAAAACTCCATTGAAAGCTGGCAAAACTCCTTAAAAGAAACTAAGGATAGACTATCAAAACTTGAAGACAAGTTTGCAATGTGTGATCATGAAAGGAAAGATCTCTTTAAAATAACAAGGAAACAGGCAGTAACAATACAAAGGCTAGAAGATGACAAGAGAATCTACAATTTAAGAATAAGAAACGTGAATGAAGAAGCAAATACAGGCAAATTACAAAGGCTATTCACAGAAATAATTAAGGAAAACTTCCCAAGCATGGGAAAAAAAAATGACATTCAGTTATGTGAGGAATACAGAACTCCAGCCACCTACAACCAAAAAAGATCTACACCCAGACATATAAAAATCAAGCTACCAGAAATTCAGTATAAAAACAGAATATTAAAAGCCGTCAGAGAAAAGAAACAGATTACCTATAAAGGTAAGCCCATCAGAATCACAGCTGACTTCTCAATACAGACCATCATATCAAGAAGAGCTTAGAGTGAAGTCTTCCAAGCCCTGAAAGAAAATAACCTCCAGCCCAGATTGATGTACCCTGAAAAATTGTCACTAGAAATTATTGGAGAAACAAGATGCTTCCCTGACAAAGAGGAACTGGGGGAGTTTGTGACCACCAATCCAACCCTACAGAGAATACTGAAGGACATTCTAGAGAGAGAAAAAAAAAACCAGTATTTTAGGAACAGTGGCAGAAAGGCCTCAATGAGTGAGGCAGGCAGTAGAATGAAGGAGAAAACTAGACAAACAAAGGCAGAAAAAAAGCATAGCATAAATGAGGCAGAGAAGGGTAACTAGAATCTCTAACATAGATGGCCTTGATACACTATATTGTTAATAGTGCACCAGGATTTTAAACCCACATTACTCACACTACTCTGCTTAGATGTATTATATTCTGTTCCAGTCATTCTACCTGAACTAGTTTTGAGGGAACAGACAGTAATCCTGAAAATAACAGGATATAGTATTGTAATCATCCTTAATTTCCTATTAACTTAATCTAAAATTCTGTAAAACCTACACTGTTTTACCATGACTGATCGTAATCGAATCCAGTTTGTTAGATTGCTGTTTTGTATTGATAGATTTTATTCAAAGCTGTTATGATTGTTAGTATCAAGTCTGAGAGTATAGGTAACTGCACTTAAGATGACAAGATTCACTAGAATATTCACTCTGGTTTGATTATTACCTGCCTTTGAAGTTTTATACTGTCTACAATGTTTTATTTTTATATTGTTATTTACTGCTATACTCAATTATACTGCTATATTCAATTATGCCTGATGATATAGACATTCTATTGAAGATAATAAGAAACAACACAGCAATCATTGTAGATCACCTTGTGCTGTGGTTTTATACAACTTTTTTTACCTTGTTTTTATAGGAATTTGTTTTGTTTTGTCTTGCTAAGTTTTGTTTTTCCCTCTAATACAGAAAGAATAGAAATACACGTAGAGATTCATGCACGTGTAGCTGTTTACACTCTCACTGTTTGAATATCTACTTTGTATGGTTTAATTTTGTAACTTGAACAACTATTTCTAAGAGGACAATATGCAATTTATCAACTAGTAAAAAAAAGGCTTTGTAAAAAAAAGTTTATAGGAAAAACATGAAAATAGAAAGCTAAAAACAAAACAAACAAAAAAGAAATGACAGAACTAAACCAAACTTGTGAAAAAAATGGGCCTCATAGGTGTGTACAGAGTGTTCCAGCCAACAACATCAGAATACACATTCTTCTTGGCTGCACATAGGTAATTCTCTAAAATAGATCATATACTAATTCACAAAATATGCTTAAATAAATGCAAAGGAATTGAAATAATTCCTTGCATATTATTTTATTATACTGAAATAAAATAGGAAATCAACAACAACAAAAAAAACCACAAGACCCCCATAAACACATGGAAACTAAATAACACTCTCTTACACAACCAGTGGATCACAGAAGAAATTAAAGAAGAAATTAAACAATGTCTACAATGGAACAAAAATGCAAAAACAAATTATCAGAATCTATGGGACACAATGAAGGCAGTCCTCAGAAGGAAATTTAGAGCACTAAATTCGCACATTAGGAAAATGGAAAGAATACACATAAACAACTTAATGCTGCACCTCAAACATCTACAAAAAGGAGAACAAGTGAAGCTCAAAGAAGGTATGAAATTATAAAGATCACAGCAGAAATTGATGCAATCGAAACTAAGAAAACGATACAAAGAATTAATTAATCAAATAGTTCTTTGAAAGAATAAATAAAATTGATAAACCCCTAGCCAACCTTATCAAAAAGAGGGAAAAAAGACTTAAATTCATGCAATAAGAAATCAAAAGGGTGAAATCATTACAGATCTGCAGAAATACAGAGGATCATCAGTACCTACTTCTAAAACCTTTACTCTCTTAGGTTTGATAACACAGAAGTAATTCCTAGAAACATGAGTTACCAAAGCTGAATCAAAAAGATGTAAAACCACTGAATAACCCAATTTCAATCAATGAAATTGAAAATGTAATTAAAACCTTATCAACAAAGAAAAGCCCTGGTCCAGATGGATTCATATCTGAATTCTATAAGAAATTCAGGGAATACTTAATGCCAACACTCCTCAAACACTTCAGTGAAATTGAAAGGGAAGCACTCCTCCCTAACTCATTCCTGGGGGCAAAAAAAGAGAAAGACGCAACCAAAAAGGAGAAGTATACACCAATCTCACTAATGAACATTGATGCAAAGATTCTCAATAAAATAGTTGCAAATAGAATGAAGCAAATCATGAACAAGATTATACATCATAACCAAGGAGAATTTATCCCA
The DNA here is from genome assembly GCA_004027455.1 of Hydrochoerus hydrochaeris. Classification (NCBI taxonomy): domain Eukaryota; kingdom Metazoa; phylum Chordata; class Mammalia; order Rodentia; family Hydrochaeridae; genus Hydrochoerus; species Hydrochoerus hydrochaeris. The sequence continues at coordinate 29,855 of PVLA01003734.1, forward strand.
GGAATGCAGAGATTATTTTACATATGCAAATCAATAAATGTAATACACCACATCAACAGAGCCAAAGACAAAAATCACATGATCAATGTACAAGAAAGTTCAACAGTTGTTCATGATAAAAAACCCTATAGAAACTCAGAATAGATGGTATCTACTTCAATCTAATAAAGGCCACCTATGACAAACCAACAGCCAACATTATACTAAATGGACAAAAACTGAAAGCTTTTACTGTAAAATCAGGAACAAGACAATGATGTCCACTATCACCACTCATATTCCATATAATTCAGACAAGAGAGAGAAATCAGACAAGAGAGAGAAATAAAAGAAATAATGATAGGAAAAGGAGTTAAATTATCACTATTTGCAGGTGACATGTTTCTGTACATTGAAGATCCCAACAACTCTATCAAAAAACTACAAGAGTTAATAAACCAATTCAGCAGTGTAGCTGAGTACAAAGTTGACACTCAAGAGACAATATTGTGGGACCCAGAAACTCCAGCCAGAGGTGCCCACGGGGCCAGACCAGAACCAGGCCCCTCCTGTGTCCTGCAGTCCTGGCCACCCACCTCAGGACCTAGAAACTCCAACCCATGATGTGTACCCCCACAGTCCCACTGCTGCCATCAGGGACCCCCCCCCGGGCCTAGCATTGTTGTGGATCTTTGGCTCCCACACCTCCTCCCAGAACCTTGGAATGTGACTCAGTAACACCAACTCAGCAGGCTTCCATCAGTAAGGTCAGTTTTCCCCTAAAATAGGAATAAAATTTGTCATCTTCGTTGGGTAAACAAGAGCAATAGAGAAGCCCCCTCCAGAAGTAGGCCATAGGTGAGCTTGGCAAGTGGGTGGGTGAGTCCTTCCTCCACACAGAGAATATCAGGTAGATTGAGGATGGTGCCAACAAGGCCTCCCTCAACCTGGCAAAAATTAAGGGGGCCTGTGGGACATCCAGAGACACAGTAGAGTCCCAGCCGAGACAGACACTATAAGCAGGGAGATCTGGTGACTCTGAACAAGCTGAGTACATAATAACAGTGGGAATTAGGGGTTGAATTACATCAGTACTCCTAGGTTTGTAAGCATAGGAAGAACATAGGAATCACCCAACAGGCCCTGCAGGGGGAATTCAGGTGACTGGCCCACCTCTTCATTGTGGGACCCAGCAATTGGACAAGCATCAACTTTTCAGTAGGACCCCAAGATACACACTATTAACAGTTGACACTAGTGGGATTGAAGGACCAAATATTAACTCAAAAGGGGAAAATGGCAAAACAAAAAAGTAAAATGCAATCTCAAATCTAGTCCACCAGGAGCAAGTACAGGAGACATGTAAATAGAGGACCCCAAAAGTAACACAATGAAAATCTCTGAAAAGATAGCAAATGAATAAAAAAACAACTCCATGTGGCTATAGAAGAAATAAAATTAGAAGTAATCTATAATGGTAAAACCAGAGCAACAACCTTAGTAAAGGAGTTGCTCAGCACAGCTAAAGAAGAAATAGATCAAAAAGTACAAGATCATGGGAGGCCAAAAACTTGAATGAACAATATAGAAAACAAGCAGAATTCATGAAACAAACTCAAAGAGACATCCAAGAAACAAAAAATTCTATTGAAAGCTGAAAAACTGTTTAAATAAAGCTGAGGAAAGAATTTTGGACCTTGAAGACAAGATTGTAATTAGCAATCATGAAAGGATAGAACTTTTAAAAATAACAAAGCAGCATGAAAAGACAATCCAGAAGCTTCTATATGATGCCAAGAGAAACAATATAAAACTAACAGGCATCAGTGAAAATGCAGGAGTCAATGCAAATGACATAACTAAAATATTCACAGAAGTAATAGCAGAAAATTTACCAAACACTGGGGGAAAAGCTGATATACAGATAAGTGAGGCATATAGAACACCAAGGAATCACAACCAATGTAAATATATAACCAGATATATAATACTTAAGATCCCAGACATGCAGCATAAAAACAGAAAACAAAAGCTCTTAGAGAAAAGTCATAACTCATCTATCAAGAAAAGCCCATTAGAATCATGGCAGACTTCTCAGCACAAACTTTCAATTCAAGACAAGCTTGCAGTGAGGTATTTCAAACCCTGAAAGAAAACAACTTTCAACCCAGACTGATATACCCAGCAAAACTTTCATTCAAATTTAATGGAGAAACAAGTTACTTCCATGAGAAAGAACAACTGAAGAAATTCATGTCCATCAACCAACCCTAAAAAGAGAAATGAAAGACATACTAGATAAAGATAAAAATGACCACAACCCCCAGAACAACAATAGAAAGAAACCATCAGGTAGGACAAGCAGTTAAACAAAGGGGAAAAGCAGAAAGCAAACAACTGGAACATAACATAGCAAAGTCAAGCCAGTACATACCAGTGATATCCATAAATGTAAATGGGTTGAATTCACCTATCAAAAGAAATAGGTTGACAGAATGGATCAAGAAACATGATCCCACAATATGCTGTATACAAGAAATACATCTGACCCAAAAGGAAATTCATAGATTAAAAGTCAAAGGATGGAAAACAGTATTTCATGCAACAGGAACTCAGACAAAAGCAGGGGTAGCTATTCACTGTCAACCTCAAACCTAAAATGATTAAAAGAGATAAAGGACACTACATACTCATTAGTGGGAAAATTCAAGAGGAAGAACTAGCAATTATAAATACATATGCATCAAATACAGGAGCGCCCAACTATATAAGACAAATACTAATGGACATGAAAAACCAAATACACCAGAACACAATTATAACACAATTATAAAGAGATAGATCAACTAGACAAAAAGTCAGCAAAGAAATAATAGAACTGAATCATATCTATGAGCAATTGGACTTAGTAGATGTTTGCAGAGTGTTCCACCCAACCATATCAGAATACACAATCTTTTCACCCGCCTATGGGACATTCTCCAAAATAGACCATAAAACATTCTTAAGTAAGAGCAAAGGTATTGAAATTATCCCATGCATACTATCTGACCATAGCACACATAAATTGGAAATTAATGGCAAAAGAAATTGCAAAACCTGCATAAATACATGGAAATTAAATAACAACACTTTGAACAACCAGTGGGCTACAGATGAAATTAAAGAAGAAATAAAAACAATACCTATAATTCAATGAAAATGCAGAAACAACGTACTGTAATCTGTGGGATACAATGAAAAGGGTATTAAGAGGGAAGTATATAGTAATAAATTGTCATATCAAGAAAGCAGAATGAGCACAAACAACCTAATGTTTCATCTCAAACTTCTAGAAAAAGAAGAGCAAGTTAAACCCAAAGCTCATAGAAGAGAGGAAGTTGTAAAGATTAGAGCAGAAATCAATGCAATGCTGAAGACTGCAACTAGATCCATGCATATCACCATGCACAAAACTAAAGTCTAAATGGATCAAAGACCTAAATATTAAAACAGAAACACCAAATCTACTGGAAGACAAGGTAGGTAAAAGTCTTGGAGACATAGGGGTAGGCAGAGAATTCATGAACAAAATGCAAACTGCACGGGAAACACTTCAAAGAATCAATGATTGCGATCTCATATTAATGAAAAGTTTCTGCACTTCAAAAGAAATCACCAACAGAGTGAAAAGAAAACCCACAGAATGCGAAAAAATTTTAGCCAGCAATCCCTCAGACAAAGGACTTATATCCAGAATATATAAAGAATTGAAAAAATCAAGACCGCCAAATTCAAAGACCCGCTCCAACAATGGGCATCTGAGATGAACACACAGTTCTCAGATGAAAATATATAAATGGCAAGTAAATATATGAAGAAATGTTCACCATCACTGGTCATTCAAGAAATGCAAATTAAAACAGCATTAAGATTTCACCTCACTCCAGAAAGAATAGCTACCATCAAAGAAACAACTGATAACAAATGTTGGTGAGGCTGCAGGGAAAAAGGAACACTGCTCCACTGTTGGTGGGAGTGTAGACTGGTGCAACCACTGTGGAAATCAGTGTGGACATTCCTAAAAAAGTAGGATTGGAAGTTCCATTCAATCCAGCTATTCTCCTTCTGGATATTTTCCCAGAAAAACTGAACAGTTCATGTCACAGCAATTTATATGCACCCATGTTTATAGCGGTACAATTTTTAATAGCTAAATTTTGGAAATAATAAAAATGCCCATCAACCACAGAATGGATGAAAAAGATGTGCTGTTTTTATACAATGGAGTACTACTCAGCTATAAAGAAAAATTGCACTGAGGCTGTCACAACTAAATGGACACGACTTGAGACAATACTCATAAGTGAAATAAATCAAACTCACATGCCTGAATTCCATATTGTCTCCCTAGTATAAGAAACTGAGTAATTATATATGTTCTAAAATCTAAAATGAATACTGTGTAAGGATAACAAACTATTAAAGGAGGAAATGTAACTAGAATATGGACAAAGAGGAAATGAGGAAGACAAAAAGAAAAATACATAATTTTGTGTGTGTGAGTGTATCTATGGTAGCTAAACTGACTATACTACTAATTGCATTAGTTATTTGAAAAGAACAGTTAATACTCATATGTTTAGATCAGTTTTACATGTCTATATCTGTTAATTTAAGCAACCCTCTGGAAGGTAACAATATGCAATATTATAACCAATCAAATTCCTATCATCTTGTTTTGTAATCCTATACTGTTATTATATTTGGTTTCTTGTGGTTTGTCTGTCTGTATTGCTTTTTTTTCTTTTCTATGTCTTTTTAACCTTAAACTTAAAAAATGATTATGTAATATCAAAAGTAACTACAGAAAAACAAGAGTTGTTTAGAGCTGGTGCTGCACAGTGAGTATGGACATAAGCTGCTAACTCTGCCTCAACTGAGCCTACAGAAGCAATAGGGAGCAGGCCAGCATCACTCCAAATAGATTTCAGTGAATAACAAATTATATTCACAAGAATAGATTAAATGGATGTCTATTAACTTCTATAGCAAATTATCATTTGGTTATACAGTAAATGGGTATTAACATAACAATCACAGGAACCTATCTGAATTATGGACTTAGTTAAGTCACCCAGCCTATAAAGGCATGATAATGACAAATATTTGTTTAAATACTCCCATGTGGTGGCATGTGGGTAATGTCTAATTGCTTGTCCACTCCTCTGTACAGGTTTTAACAAAAGAAGTACCAGTGTTACTATAGACACAGAGTGGTCAGACTTTGCAGAACTGTTTGATAGTAACTGCTAGTACTAGCCCTGTGAAAATTGTGACCACTTCACACATAGCATTTCTTCCCATAAGGAAACAATCATGAAGAGTTTTTGTCTTTCTGCTGTGTCCCTTTAGAAAGGACCAGTTTGCTTTCTAAATACCACCAGAGTCCCTTTGCAATCTCCGTTGTACTAGAGCTCATTTATATTCCTGCAGTGTATAGACTGGGTTTCATGGTTCCTGAGAGACTAGGAACAAGTTTAGGACCTTTAGGAGCTTCAAGGCTGCCCTTCTTCCCTCTCAATCAACCTTCTGATCTCCAAAGAGACTTTAAACATGTGTCTTTGGTCTCCCTTGCAATGAAAGACAGCAAACTATTTTGGACGACAGACTACCTCTAGGAGTTGTAGAAATTCCTGTTTGTGCTATAAATAGTTATTAGTTAGAAGCTTCCTTCTTTCCAGACTGCTGCATGGGTATGTAGCACCAAAAGAGCATAATTGAAGACCATGTATATATTTAGCTTTCTACCTTTTCCTAATGTCAATGCCTAAATCAGAACATACTCTTTTGAGCTGAGGTACCTGAAAGAAGGAAGTTGCCCTCAATAACCTCCAGTGAACTGACAACTACATATCCTGTCTTATAATCTCCTTCTTGTACAAAACTACTTCTTTCAGTGAACCACACCCCTCAGTGTCTTCAAAGAGTAGATAACACATGTCCTCCCTGTCTGAGTAATTTTGAGAAATCACCTGCTCATGAGTGCAGCCAGCTGCTGAGCCTGTAGGCATCAATAAAGTAAGATTAAGAGTAGCATAAGTGTTTGTGCTAACTTCAAGGGTGACTAAAAGTATGGCTAAAAAACCATTCCCCTGTCAATCATAAATAACTTTTCAAAACTACATGATAGGTAGTCAGGGTAGACAGAACTTCTAGTTTCTGCCCCTAAGTTAGCTTCACAGCTTCTGATGTTAGCATATCTGTAGCTGCTACAACCTGCAGGCAGTCTCCCCATCTAACGTTTTTGAAAAGAAAGAAATGGGATGAAATCTTTGTTCTTTGGCTTATGACACAAAAGCAATTCTTTACTTTTCTGATATGTAGAGGAAAATGGGTTTTCTTAAGTCAAGTATTTCCAGGGCTGAAACCTGAGTAAGACCATGTTTTATTTCTGAGAAGGCATTGTAAGTCATCTTGGTCTACTTTAGACTCAAGACTTTTGATAGAATCATATAAAGACTTTTCATTAGTTAAAAATTAGAGTTCTACTATCAGCGGTTCCTGAGCTCTGCATCATGTTGGAACTTTGGGCGCTGGGAGAACAGGTGGCCTACTCGCCGCCCTGGTAAACAGTTGGGGCCCTGCCGGTACGCAGGCTAAGAATCAGACATTGATCCATTCCCACCCCTGTTAGCAAGTCGGCACCAGAAGTCTGAGTATTTTGGAGGATGAATGTATACAGCATGGCAAGTAAGGGGGATTTCCTTCTACCATCTCTTTGAAGGCAAATATTTTTATCACTGTTTTGCTCAGTTTTGATTAATGGTACTGCTTTATTCAATATTCTGTTTTTAAAAGTTCGATATTTCCTTCCATTTTCCCCTACCTGATTGAAAGAATAGCTAATGTGAACAAAATGGGCTGTACTATTGACCCCATTGCTTGTGTCCTGGTGACATGCTCTGAGGTTCTGTGGTAGTTTTACTGTACTGCGGTCACATGGGTTTGTTCTGCCTTGTTCCACTGTATTTTGCTGCCTTAAAAAAAAAAAGTAGATAAGAAAGTAACAAATACCTCCAGAAATCTTCCAACTGCACCAAAGCTGATCCATGGATCATGGATGAGGAGAAACTCAAAAACAAGACAACAGAATTCTATAAGGTGATTAAAAGTATATAACAACAACAAAACAAGTCAATAAGGTACTGAGCAACCTGAAACAGGATATAACTAAGCAGACAATGGACTTAAAAAGTAAAAAGAAGAAAAAAAAGTACTCTAGAGGATATGGCTGCATGTATGTTTAAGTGTGTAGGATTGAAAACCATGTTGCTAAGTTGTTACTGGATCATTGAACTTCTTTGCAGTCTCACTGTTTGAATGTACATTTTGTATGCTTTAATTTTGTAACTTTAACAACTAGGTCTATGAAGACAATATGTAATTTATCAACTAGCAATTTCTTACTGCTTTTTTTCTGAAATTCTGTATTGTTTCTACCCCTTTTTCTGTTTTGCTTTTTTTTCTCTTTAAATAAAATAAAAAATTACAGTTCTAAATCCAGAAAAGTTGGCCATTTCCAGGAAAGAAATAAAGCTGTTGTTTGGTTGCAGGTTGCCGTATATCACAGATTGCCCATATCTATTCCTTAGACAGCTGTTGTTTCCCAGGTGTGAAAATGTGTGTATCCAAAATACTGAAATTTCTAGAAGAATACATGATCTTTTTTGTTTGAGCTGTTATAGCACTTCTTAGCTAAATTATTGAGAGTGTAGATACTATTATGATTGAATAGCTCCCAAGTTGGGCTTAAAATTAAAATATCATCTATAGCTTGTACAGTGATTCCCTGTTTAAGATCTAGGTCCCTAAATGTCTTTTCATTGTTGCAAAATAAGTGAAGGCTACCTCTAACACCCTGTGTGAGAACTGTCCAAGTACAATATACTGCTGTATTTTCCCTTAAAATGGGATTTTCCCATTCAAAGACAAAAAGGAGGTGAGAATCTGGATGAATGGAAATAAAAAAGAAAGCATCGTTGAGATCTGGGTGAAGGGAAATCAAAAAGAAAGAATCTTTGAGATCTAAACCTAAGACACAATGTGTGTATCCTGGAATTCTGGAAAGAACTTTATATGCATCTGCTACCAGAAGGTAGACTGGGATTACAGCCTCAGTGATGAGGCAGAGGTCTTGTACCATCCTGGAGTCTCTTGAAGGCTTCACTATAGAAGGGTGGGACTATTGCAAGAGGACTGTCAAGGCTGTACAAGGCCGTGTCTGAGAAACCTGTCAGTGAGAGTCTGCAGGCCTCTATAGGTTTCTTTTTTGACTGGATATTGTTTCTGGTTGGAAAACCAATTGGAGTCTTTTAGTTATATGGCTACTAGCTTTGCCAAATTTGCAGGTATTGCATTGTTCCAGTCATCAGGATTCTTCTGTTAGTTAATTAGGCCAGCTATTCCTGCTGTAGTTTTGACAGATAAAATCCATTTTAGCCTTCCTTGAATTTGAGAATTTTTCCAAATTTTTCAAGTAAATTTCTTCCTATCAGAGTAATAGCATACTGTGGGTCACAGTCAGAGTACACAAGGGAATGGATTTAATACAGGACACATAATTTATAGGATTATTTTATTAAATTCATACATAGAGTCAAATGCAGAAGATGGAAGAGATCTGTCCACACAGTAAAGGCCCAAAGAATCCAGGTGAGGATCTGGATCCCACAGAAATGTCCTGCCCAAGTCCAGCTGAAGACCTAGAGCCCATAGCAATATCCTCCACGAGTCCAGAAGGAGGCCTAGAGCCCATGACAGTGTCTCACACAAGTCTCTATCAAGGACCTGCACTGGCAAGGGCCAAAGATCAGTGGTGGAAGCTATATCTGCAGCATTGAAATGAAGACTCTGACAGAGGACTGAAAGATCTGCACTGGAACCAGAAAGTAACACTCAAAGTAAGAACCAGAGCTCCCCAAAAAGAACCACAGCAATCCTCAGTGCCTTCAAGGACCTGGGCTCCTCCAATGATGAGAAAAGCTGAGTTCATATCAGGACAACCAGCATGACAAGTTTCTCCAGGAAAATCAGCATCATACCATTTTCCCTTCCAGTTCTCTTTTGTTGAACACAATCTCTAAGTGGGCCTCCCACACCTACAACCACACTGATTCAGTTCAGTTGGGTGTTACAAGTTATCCATTAGTTAACCCAACACACTTTGGAATGATTAAAAACTTATAGCTAGACATTTGACCTTCAAATTTACATGTCAGAGCAATAGCAAAGAAGTTCTGACTTGGATCCTCTTCACTCCAATTATAGCTTCAGATCTAGAGTTGGGTTTCCCAGAGAAGGAAGTGAAAATTTAGTGATCTGACCCTGTGTCTGCCAGTAATTGCAATGACTCACTCATAATGTCCAGGGTTAATCCAGGTTCCTCAGAGGAGGTGGTAATGTTCATAGACAGGGACATTATAGGTTGTCCTGGAGCCCTCCAGTCTTCATCACAGATGAGAATTTTGACTTCCCTAGCCCCCCTCTGGAAGTAGGGAACATCAATCTTCCAGTGCCATGAAACAGGCATACTATCCACCTTACGCTTGGAGCAGGGCCAAGGAAGTGGCTACAATCACATGCCCACTGACCATCTTCTTGAATTTAAAGCAGTTTCCTTTTGCTTGATTGTCCTTGGGTTTTCCCTTGACTATGCTTTAAATACAGTCAATTGCTAAGGCTATAATGTTGGCCTTTGTGTTTTTGCCCTCACCTGAATAATGATTATTCAACACAGAAAATTCTATATCCAACAATGGAACCATTTGTATGTGGGGAGCCATCTAAAACCTTTGTAATTTACATCAAATATCTGAGACAGATTGACAAGTAAAATCATGTCCCTTTAGTGTCTATCCCTCCCTGGAGACTGGATCTAGGTTTGTGTATTTATGAAAGAATTCTAGAAGCAATCTTGTCTCCTCGATAAGCAGCCATGGTTCAGGCAAGCTGCAGCTGCCCCAGGGGGTTGAACTACCCAGCATCTCCTGAGATCTGTGCCATGTTGGAACTTACGGTGCTGGGAACCCAAGCAACCCGCTCACCTCTCTGGTAAGCAGCCATGAGCCTACCGGCTCATGGGCTGAGAATCAAGCCCACCGTCCACCACTGCCCCCATTAGAAAATGGGAGCCAGAAGTCTGAGCATCTCTTGGGAGGCTGACCATATACAGTGTAGCAAATACGGGGGATTTCCTTCTACTATCTCTTTGAAGACAAATATTGTTATTATTTTTATGCTTTGTTCCAATTAGTTGTATTGCTCTATTCAATACTCTGTTTTGATAAGTTCTATAATGTTCTGTATTTCTTTTGATTTTGCTATACCTGATTGAAAGAGCAACTATTGTGAAGATAACGAGATACACTTGTTACCTATTGCTGTTATCCCAGTAACCTGCTGTGAAGTTCTGCACCAATTTCACTGCACTGTCTCAATTGGCTTTGTTCTGTCTTGTTCTGTTGCATTTTACTACTTTCAAAATAATTTTAAAAATTTGAAAAAAGGAATTCTACTGATCAGATATAGGAAATAGCTGGATTTTCTCCTTTGTCCTATATGTCTACTTTAACCTTATCATAATTAACAGATTTCTTAATGCATTTTAATCATCTAATAAGAGTACCTATCATGTTATATCATATTTAGTCCACAGCTAATATTATTTGCCTAGTTTTGCCCTGTTAAAGGGACAGCAACCTCTCTGGGCTGGTTCCCTTCTGCTTTTTTTTAGCATATTGTTCATCTGTATAGTTCTTAGCTTCTGTTAAAACTATTTTACAACTAGAATGTAGCAAGTGGCAAAGACGAATTGGACATCTCACCACAACTGGCCAAAAGTAAGAGATTAAAACTCATCTGCAAACTTGCTAGGCACCTCTAAAATTTAACCTATTCTTTCTTTGCACTGTTGGATATCTCCAACTCAAAAAGGGACCTGGTCTACACAGGTAGTCCCTCTCCTCCCAGGGCATCTCTCATGGGTAAGATAAGCTGGTTAGAGGAGAAACAACCACCATGTAGAGTATGTCCTGTGGGGTTTAAGCTGTCCCCAGAGCATAATGAAGGGGTGCAAGGCTCTTATGGATCTCCTGAGTCACTTGGAGGGAAGAGGAATGCTTAACTGGCCTGAGAATTAGAAGGAAGAGATTGAAGACACCTCTCAGTGTGGTTGTTTTCACTAAACAGAGACCAGCATCACCCTGAGAGATAGGTAAGGGTCTGAGGACAGGAGCACCAAGGATATCTCTTCCTCAGGTACCCTTCCAGATATCCTAATTTCTGGGCTTGTCCAGAAATAAAGAATCTTAAATACCTCAATATAAGGGATTTAATTCTACCTTCTATGCTTTCTGCAGAAACAATTTAACTGAGAAATCAGAATAAAGCTGCCATTTTGAATCCACCTCATGCCATTTTCATACTTGACTCAAGCTATATTACAGATTCTTCAGATTGACAGGGTCACATCACACCCAATTTTGAAGATCATAGCCTAATGGTTAGGTTGCTGGGTTGAGGGTGTTATTCAGGCCATTGCCCATGGGATGTCTTAGGGTTTGTGAAGAGAGAAAAGTTGTCTGGGTTCCTTCAGAGGGCATCCCCTGAAAAAGGATGAGACCAACAGGTACTCAACAGAATACACAAGGCATCCCTTATGATAGTCAGGTACGTAATAGGCAGGCATCTTTGCTTAAGGCTCTGATAGTGTTATTGGCAACTTCCTTGGTCAAGAAAGCCCCAGGGATACTTTCTCAGTCTTGAGACTCTCTATACTATGTCCTACTAACTCTGCAGGGAGAAGGGTGGAGACTCCTAGAGCCCTCTTAGCTTCTTGAGAAACAGCAGATCAGGGCTTCCCTAGCTGTTCAGAAAACAATATCCTTTATGTTCATGCCATCAATGCTTTGGTAATTTGCTTAAGGTAGCAGAGATCACCTGAGTATTCAGGGGCTCTATCCCAAGACCCATACATTGTCTGAAAGTGAAGGCTTAACTCTTGTTTATAAGGGTAGAACAATTTATTTCTATTCTTAGGCCTGCAAGAGTTTCCATTAGACTTATCTGTTTATAAAATACTAATTTTTCCTAGACTGTTATTTATGTTCAGTGACGTCATTCTGTGACAACAAGTACTTTGCAAGAAATCAACAAAATTAGTGACCAAGAGTCAGCAACAAATTTTCAAAACTGATGTTAGCTCCTTTGGAGTTGTTCAGACTTGTCAATAACTCATGAATCACCAGAAAATCTGATGCTGGTTGGCTGGACAAGAAATGATTGAACAAATTGTCCAGAATGGTATGTCCAATAGGCATAATCCGTTAGTTCTAAAAGCGTGGAGACACGTGACCAGTATGACCCCAGCAAAAGCATTGTTACCAAAACCTAAAGTAGCCACACTCTAGTGTTCTGCTAGTGTGAGAAGAAAAATCATCAGAGAGTGCTTGAAGTGTCCAGAAGAGCATAATTTAACTATCGCACTTTATCCTCTACCTAGCTCTGTGTTCCACCTAAAATGCATGAGCAGTGCATCATTAACTTGCTTCGTCCTGTTGAAGACAAGCACTCCAAGAAACAACTGATGTAGTGCACAGGCAGGGAGGCAGTTTCTACACAAAACAATAGTTTATTTCCTTACCTTCTTTAGATCATGAATTGTTGTGATATAAAGGCTTTGGGGGGGAGCCTCTATTCACTCCTCAGAGATGTCAGTCTTGCTGTGAGAGGGATATGCTTCTGTCTCTGTGACAAATTTAACTCCTGTGTACTGAGACTAAAACTATGTACATGCTTAGAACAGTACACTTTGGGAATGTACACAACAAACTAAAGTAACAGAGTTTTCAGAAACAAATTATAATCTCAACACATTGTATCCTACATGTATTTGGTCTCAAATAGAGTAAGATACTTGCCAAGGAATGCAGTGACCTATGCTGTCCCCTACAGCAGACATGCATCTTTACTGGCAAACCCTGAGTACTGGCTCAAATCTCCTACCACTCTACCATCTCAAGCCACAGCCATCTGCAATCAGACCAAGGGACTCTGAAAGATAAAGAAAACCTACGATCCAGCTTGAAGGGTCTCCCTTCCAACATTTTCAGGTTATACTATACTTTGCTTTACTTAGCATGCACCATCAAGTTTATGCTATATTATGCATTACTTAGGAAGCACCATCACTGCTGTAGTACCACCACCAATACTAAAGATAAATACATTCAGCAGGAAACATTGAATAAACTGCTACAAAGTAACTGTCAAAGTGTTTTGACAGGTGAGCTCTTTATTTTCTTTTTAATTTTATTTTGAAGGTAGTAAAAATACAACAGAACAAAACCAATCTAGACAATGCAATGAAACTGCTACAGAACTTCAGAGCACAATACTGGGATAACAGTAATAGGTACCATAGTATATCTCCTTATGTTCACAATAGTTGTCCAATCAATTAGGTATAGTGAAATCAAACCAAAAACAGAATATTATAAAACCAATCAAAAAAGAATATTGAATAGAGCAAAACAATTAATCATAACAAAACAAAACAGTGAAAGCAACATTTGCCTTCAAATAGATGATAGAAGGAAATACCCCATATTTGCTATATTGCATACAGTCATCCTCTCAAGAGATGCTCAGATCTCTGTCCCCAGTTACTAATGGGAATGTGGGGGTGGCCGGGTGAGATGTTTGATTATCAGCCCATGTCCCGGTAGGCTCATGGGAGCCACTGACTGGTTCTCCTCCTGGCTCGTGCGTGCAGGGGGCACTTACCAAGAGGGCAGGCGAATGGCTTTCTTGGGCAGCGGCTTAAGTTCCACTATACAGGTGAGCTATTTAAAGCACAATAGCTTTCCCTGCTGGCCAAAGAAGGAAGAGCAACAGAAACCAAACCAGGGGACAGGAAAGAGTACATCTAAGCAGGCATGTAGAAGCACCTGGCTCAGGCAGAGTGGAGTGGGAGAAAGGCAGAGCAAGAAGGAGGAAAGAAGGGTCGCACACAACCAGTGGGACTTTGATGCACTGTCAGTCAGTCACGCTGACTTCAGCCCAAAAGGGTCCTGGTACAGTCAGCTGGACTCAAGAATTTGCTTGCAGAAGCTCAGGCACTGCACACTCCCTGCTGTACCCACTGGACTCTATGGAGCCTCCACACACCCATGTGCACCAGCTGCCAGCACACTGACCACACTGCTGGTCCTGCTCATGCCCTGAAGGAAAATGGTGGGATCTGACAGCTCCTAGCTGCCAGCCGCACATACCTGCTCACCCATCCTCAACCCTGTGAGGGACAAAGACACGGCCAGTTATGCATCCAGTTATGCATCCAACTCCCGCAGTAAAAAACATATTGATAGGAATGGGCGGGGCTGCACCAAAGGTCCTCCAGGCCTGAGCCATACCTCTCCCACCTGGAAGTCACACCTACCATGAACAGCAAACAGACAGGCTGAGACCAAGCTTAAAAGAGTTGGCTCCAGGTGCCTCTTCCCTCCTGACCAACATGCTAATGGAATGCTCCATGCTTGACTCAGCCCTCCTGCCCCTTGGAGACTCCCAGTCTCCAACCAAGTTGGAGTCAGCTTGGCTCTGAGGAAGCACCCCAACCAAGGGCCAACCGTACTCCATGCCCATTTGGGTCGGACCTACTGGCTCTGTTTGTTACTTCTGGCCTCCTGACTACTGGTTAGCTCCTGGTTGGCACCACCAAAAAGTATTCACAGACAGTGTGATATGCAGTAATTCTGGGCTCTCGTCCTGTTCAAGTAACTAATGGACATTAACCATGTTTACTGAGAAAAAATAGGGGAAAAAAGAGGAAGGAAGGAAAAGAGGAAAAGAACGCAGAAAATATGTTCTACACTCAAGGTGGTCCACTGCAACAGCAAAGGGAAGAGGCTGTAAAGTCAGAGGCTGACTTCCTTTATATCTTCTTCTGACATCACATCTGGTCTCTCCTCTACAAAGTTCACCAGCTGCTCTGCACATACGTCTCAGTTCTGACATGACAGCTGTCTGTGATTGACAGGACACACACAGTTGCCACCCATTATATGCCAACACTTTTAGGTCATGCCCAATTACACTGCCATGGTCATGTTCATCATAGAATGCAGACTTCATGAACAGAAGCAAATTTTTGCCAAATGTTTCTTTTAACTGACTGAAATGTTCATGAACAGAAGCATTTGTGAACAATGGAATTCATTGCAGTGAGGAAAGAATATACATTAAGGGTTAGAGTTTGAGGCATATTTCTTATCTTAATAAAGAGCTAAAATTAGTAAATTGAGCCACTGTAGGTGGATTTCCTGGGCCATTTTGCAAAAGTATCTTTTTAGGGTCTTGTTCTTTTTTTTTTTTTAAATCTTTCCTGATGACTGTGGTTTCAATATACCATGAAGGTGACAGAGGAGGCCCAATGTCTGAGAGACACCCTGTGTGACTTGCTTTAAAAGAAGGTACAGCATCACTCTGTAAACTATGGAATCCAAATCTGACCACAATTTCTGAAGCCAAAACCTTCGTCACCTCTTGTGTTTCCTGTTCTGAAAGGGAAGGCCTCAACACCACTAGTAAAGGAATCCACCTGAACTAATAGGTACTGGATTCCCTTACTTTTTGGCATATGAGTACAACTGAACTGCCAATTTTCTCCATGATACATACCAAGTTTCTACATACCTGGGAGAAGAAATGTAGCCAAGTTAAGAGCCTTGTTCTTTGGGCAAAGCTCACAAGTTTGACTATCTGTTGTGTGAGAGATTTCCTTTCTTATAAATACTTTTTGAGGCCACCTGACAGCTCTTGTCTCTCTCCAAATAAAATATTTTATGTTAGGACTTAATAATTTCCCATTGATTAACACCAGGAAAGAACAATTTGCCATAATGTGATCATAACCATCTTGCTGGTTGGAACTGACAACAATAGGAGAAAGCCCACTCAGTCTCTGACTGAGAATATTTGGATTACAGCTCACTGAGCAACACTCCCAAACCAGGGGTTTCTGAAGGGAAGGTCCTCAAGAAACTACTTTTATTGCCGCTATGTCAGTCAGGGCTTTTTGTTTTGTTTTTCTTTCACTTTGTTTGTTTGTTTGTTTGTTTTTTACCTTGGGATATTTCACCAACTTCTTTAAAGTGCCCCTATAGTGAATTATTGTCACTTTGGAGGGCAGGTAGGTGGGTGATAAAATTTGATCCATCTCTTTATGATATTTTGTGGGAGATTCATTGGCTGTTAAGTAATTACTCTTTCTATACAGCTGTCATTTCCATATAGCTATAATTGATCTTCCCACATGCAGAGCTATGAAAGCATACTTTTTATCAGTATAGATGTTGAGTTTCTGTCCCTTACTGAATTGTAAATCTCCTCTCGGGGCTGAGTTCTGCCAACTGGGCACTAGTTCCTGGGACAAGTGAGCAGCTTTCAAGTGTATAGTTACAGCACATCCTGCCATTCTTGACTTATTTTCAGTGAAAAACTGCCATCATAAAAGAGGATCAAATCAAGAACAGTAAGGGTGTGTCTAACAAATTAAGGAATAGCATATCTTTATTTGGATGACTGGTCCTTCTTGAAATAGAGCCTGATATTTGACAAGCCACTTTTATGAGAGCCATAGGCCGGGCCCCTTTAGAGGAAAGAAGTCATGTCATACTGAGTACATACAATGAGATCTTTGCCTAGGGTCAGTTTGGATGTTTCTGACACAAGAAGAATCACTGAAGGCATAGCCCTAAGGCAAGCAGGCTGCTCTTTTGCTAATAAACTTACTTAATGACTCAAATAATAGCAGACTGTTGGGCATGTTCCTGAGTTTATGTAAGCACTAGGCCATGTCCTAACTTTCATCAACATATATACTGAAATTATGTCTTATCAGAAGGCTCAGCCCTGGAGCATTTAGAAGCACTTGTTCAAGCTTCTAGAATGCAGATTGGGATCAGGTCCCAGGTTAAAAAATATGGGTATCTGCCATCTCAGCTTCTTTTTTAAGTGAGTAAAGAAGCTGTGTGTTTTTCCTATATCCAGATATCCAAAGATAGCAAAAGCTGTAATTTCTAGTTTTAAGGTCTCAAACCACAGGAAGCAAAGTATGGGTTCACTTATTTCTCCCCTAGTCTTCAGGTTTCCTTAGATATGATAAGGCCCAAATTGAAGTTGTGCCATAGGGGTCACGTGAGGGCTGCTCAGCGGGGAGGGCTGCCCAGCCCGGAGGGCTGTGGTTGGGCCCAAGTGGGCACCCATAACTGGCTCCGACCCCAGCGCTGGCTACCTCTGACCTCCTTACTCGCAGACCTATGGTGGGCCAGCTGAGCCTTCTGGATATCCCCGAGCTCGTGGACATGAAGAAGAAAGGAGACGGTGCCCTGGACAGTCCAGACTCAGGGATGCTCCCCAGCCACTGGGTCACTGGCCTGGGGCAGCTGGTGTGGTGGAGGGAAATGTGCTCCACCCCACCCCACCCACCCTGCCCACTTGTGTTCTGAAGCTCCAAACTCAGCATCTCTCCCCAGTGCCCTGTCTGCTAGTTGCTCACCGAGGCTTTGCCTCCTGTTTTTTGGAGGAGAGCGGTTTGACCCTTTACCACCAAAGGAAGTAAGGGACACTTCCTTGGTCAACTATGACTCCAAGCACTGCTTCATTGATGATGTGCAGCTGCCCCTGGGCCAGGCAGTGACTTTCCGCAGCCAGAAGGTCATCTGCATCCCTAACTGCACACGGCCCAGCTACAAGGCTGAGGTGCACTTTGAGTTCTGCCACAAGCTCACACACTTCCTCAGCACCACCATCATCTACCCCAAGTACCCCAAGACCATCTACACCACCACCCAGGATTACAACTGCCACAAGAAGAGGAGGAGGTTTCTGTCCAGCATGGAGATCAAGGTCACCGAGTTCCTGGGCCGCAATGTTCTCTTGGATGAATGCTAAGTCTCCATAGGAAGAGAAAATGAATGTATACATGTATATCTATGCAGAATAGATCACTATACTACCAGTCTCTGTTAGTTCATCCAAAGGAACAGTTTGTGCTGTCATTGTTTGATTCTTTGATCATTGTTTATGCCTAGATCTTGTAACCTGCGCAACAACTTCTAACGTAACAATATGTAATATATTTACTAGTGTTAATTTCTTACTATTTTTAAATTATGTTTTCTTTCTTTCTTTTTTTCTGTTTTGCTTTCTATGTTTTTATTTTAAAGAGAATAAAATGAATCAAAGCAAAACAAAACAGAACAAAGTACAGCAGTGTAAAACAATGCAAATAACATGGGATTTCAGAAAAAGACAGCAGAAAATCAACAGTGGCTACCATAATGTCTTTTGTTTTTTTCCAAATAGTGGCCCATACCTTCACACACAATAAGTTAATACACATCAAAATAGTATAAAAGCAATCAAAACACAAGAATGAGAGCCTTAAGCACTTTCAAGACCAGACACTAGGAAATCAATAATGGCTTCCATAATGTCTCTTATTTTCTCCAAAATAACTGCCCATATCTTCATACATATTGGTATCAAATAACTGAAAATAGACTAAAACCAATCAAAACCAAGATTAAAAGCATTACTGGACTTTGAATAAAAATGATAGGAAATCGTCAATGGCCACCATAGTGTCTCATTTTCTTCAGTGTAGTTGTTCATACTATTACACATACTAAAATCAATTCTTGTAAACTCTTTAGGTGAAGTTCTAGGCAGATATATATATATATATATATATATATATATATATATGCCTATACATGTCTATCTACCTTTTCTGTATTAGAAGAAAAAAAAAACAAATAACTATATCTAAGAGCCCACAACAATAACAATATAGACTTTCAAATAAAGGCAGTAGGAACATAACAATTCTTGTTGTTTTGCATATTTATCTTCATGTCTTTTATGAACTACCAGTTATAGTCATGTAAAATTGATCTAATCCTATGGATGCTGTCTGGTTTGTTCCAAGAACTAATAGAATTAGTAGTACAATGATCTTAGCAATCTTAAGTGCATATATATGAATTTATATCTTATTTTGTCTCTCTTCCTTCTTTTCTCTTTTTCCCTGTTATTTTTTCTTTGAGCAGTTTCTTACCCTCTCACAAGATTTATTGAAGATTTTGTATCTTACTTACTCTTTCAGTTTCTTACATTAGATAGACAATACAATATTTATAAACCTGAGTTTGATTTATTTCACTTAAGAGCATGGTCTCCAGTTGCATCCATTTACCTATAAAAGCCTCAATGTGATCTTTCTTTATAGTTGAGTAGTACTCCATTGTATAAAAATACCATGTCTTTTTTATCTATTCCTCAGTTGATGGACATGTGGGTTGTTTCCAAGACCTGGCTCTTACAAATTATGCTGCTACAAACATGGGTGCACATGTATCACTGTGATATGATGTTTGCATTGCTTCCAGGAATATACCCAGAAGTAGAAAAGCTGGATCAAATGGGACCTCCAATCCCAGTCTTTTGTGGAACCTCCACACTGATTTCTACAGTGGTTGCACCAGTCTACACTCCCACCAACAGTTCAAAAGAGTTCCTTTTTCCTCACAGCCTTTCCAGCATTTGTTATTGGTGGTTTTCTTGATCCTGGCCATTCTTTCTGGAGTGAGAAGGAATCTCAGTGTAGTTTTGATTTGCATTTCTCTAATGACCAATGATGTTTAACTTTTTTCATGTATTTATTTACCATTTGTATTTCTTCATCTGAGAAGTGTGTATTCATCTCAGATGCCTATTTTTGGATTGGGTCTTTGAATTTTGGGGGCCTGATTTTTATTAATTCTTCATATGTTCTAGATAAAAGTGCCTTGTCTGGGGGACAGTTGACTAAGATTTTTTTTCCTAAATTATGGGTTTTCTGTTCACTCTCTTGGAGATTTCCTTTGACATTTAAAAACTTTTTAATAAAATGAGTTTTGTGTATGAATTCTCCTCCAAACCCTGTGTCTTCAAGACATCTACCTAATTTGTCTTCCAGTATATTTATTGTTTCTCTGTTAATGTTGAGATCTTTGATCCATTTTGACTTTAGTTTGGTGCATGGTGATAGGCATGGGTCTAGTTTTAGTTTTGCGCATATGGAAAGCTAGGTTTTCAATCACCCCTTGTTTAAGAGGGTATCTTTCTTCCAGTGAATTTGCTTGGTCCCTTTGTCAAAGATAAAGTGGCTGAGGATGTTTGTAATTGTGATTGTATCTTCTAATCTATTCCATTGATTTTCAGGTCTGTTTTTATCCCAGTACCATGCTGAGTTACCACAATAGCTTTGTAGTATAACTTCAAGTCAGGGATTATGATGCTTCATGCCTTGCCTTTGTTACCCAGAATTGCCTTTGCTATTTTAGGTCTCTTCTGGTTCCAGATGAATTTAAGGAATGATTTCTCTAGATCCATTAGTATAATAATGATATTTTAATTGGAATTGCATTAAATCTGTATAACAATTTTGGGAGAATGTCCATTTTGTCAATGTTTGTTCTTCCTATCCATGAACAAGGGATGTCATTCTATTTTCTGAGATCTTCAGTATCTTTTTTCAGAGTACTGTAATTTTCACTGAACAGATTGTTTACTTCCCTTGTTAGATTAATTTCTAAGTATTTCACTTTTTTTTGGATGCTACTGTTAAAGATGTGGTTTCATTTATTTCTCTCTCAGTTTTTTGTTTGTTTGTTTTTGTAAAGGAATGCTTTTGATTTTTGAATGCTGACTTTGTATCCAGCTACAACCAAATTCAGCTATTTAGGTTATTACATCTAGAAATCTTTCAATGGAGTTTTGGGTGTCTTCTATACAGAGTATCATGTCATCCACAAATCACAATAATTTAACTTCTTCCTTTCCTGTCTTTATTCCCATATATTTCTTTCTTTTGTCTAATGGCTCTGGCTATATTTCCAGCACTATATCAAATAGGATTGGTGACAGTAGACAGTCTTGTCTTGCTCCTGATTTTAGAGTGAAAGCTTTCAGTTTTGACCTTTTAATATTATGCTGGCCATTGGTTTGTCATAGATAGCTTTTATCAGATTGAGATAAAGACCATCTATTCCAATTTTCTTTAGGGTTCTTATCCTGAATGAGTGTTGGACTTTATCAAAAGCTTTTTCTGCATCTATTGAGATGATCATATGATTCTTATATTTGGCTCTATTGATATGATGTATTACGTTTATTGATTTATGTATGTTGAACCATCACTGCATTCCTGGGCTGAATCCAACTTGATCATAGTGTGTGATCTTCTTCATGACTTATTGCTCCTGTTTCCCTGTATTTTATTGAGAATTTTTGCATCTACGTTCATTAGGGAGATTGGCCTGTAGTTCTCTTTTTTGGTGGAGTCTTTCTCTGGTTTTGATAGTAGTGTGATACTTGCTTTCAGGAATGAGTTAGGGAGAATTACTTCCCTTTCAATTTCATTGAAGATTTTGAAGAGTATTGGTATTAAGTCTTCACTGAATTTCTTGTAGAATTTAGCTGTGAATTGATCAGTAGCTGGGCTTTTCTTTGTTGATAAGGCTCTCATTACATTTTCAATTTCATTAACTGAAATTGAGTTATCCAACAGTTTTACATCTTCTTGGTCCAGCATGAGTAATTCATATGTGTCTAGGAATCCATTTCTTCTGTGTTATCAAACCTATGAGAGTAAAGGTTTTTGAAATAGTTATTGATGATCTTCTGTATTTCCACAGGGTCTATAGTGAATTCACCCTTTTCATTCCTTATTGCATGAATTTGAGTTGTTTCTTTCCTTTTTAAAATAAGGTTGGCTAAGGGCTTATTGACTTTATTCTTTCAAAGAGCCAACTCTTTAATTCATTAATTCTTTGTCTTATTTTTTTAGTCTTAATTGTGTTAATTTATGTGCTGATCTTTAGAATTTCCCCCCTTCTATGGGTGTGGGGCTTAGCTTGCTTTTCTTTTTCTAGATGTTTAAGGTGTAGCATCAAGTTGTTTATTTGTGTTCATTCTGTTTTCCTGATGTGGGAGTTCACTGTAATGAATTTCCCTATGAGGACTGTTTTATTGCATCCCACAGGTTCCAGTAAGATAAATTTATATTTTCATTTACTTGTATATATTGTTTAATTTCTGCTTTAATTTCTTCTATGACCCATTGATTGTCCAGGAGTGTATTATTTAATTTCTATGTGTTTATGGAGTTTTTGCAGTTTCTTTTGTCATTAATTTCTATTTTATAGCACTCTGGTCAGATAATACACATGGGATAATTTCAATTCTTCTTCATTTACTTAAGCATGTTCTATGGGCTAGTATACGGTTCATTTTAGAGAATGTCCCATGTGCAGCTGAGAAGAAAATATATTCTGATGTTGGGTGGAACACTCTGTACCCATCTACTAAGTCCATTTGTTCACAGGTATGATTCAATTCTGTTATTTCTTTGCTGACTTTCTGTCTAGTTGTTCCGTCTCTGTGTAAAAAGAGTGTTAAGTCTCCCATTATGATTCTGTTATTGCTTATTTGATTTTTCATTTCTATTAATATTTGTTTTACATAGCTGGGTGCGCTCATATTTAGTGCATGTATATTTAGGATTGTTATCTCTTCCTCTTGAAGTTTCCCAGTGTAGTATTCTTCTTTATCTCTTCTCATCAATTCTTGGTATGAAGTTTACATTGTCTGCCAATAGTGCAGCTACCCCTGTGGGGGTTTTTTGGGTTCCTGTTACATGAAGTATTGTTTTTTCATCTTTTGACTTTCAGTCTATGAATTTCCTTTTGGGTTAGAATGGTTTCTTGTATGTAACATATGATTAGATGTTGTTTCTTGATCCATTCTGCTAATCTGTTTCTTTTAATTGAGGAATTAAGGTCATTTACATAAATGATTATAACTGATATATGTTGACTTATTTTCACATGTTATCTTTTTACTCTTAGTTCTTTACCTTTCCCTCTCTTTAATTGTCTGCCTGCTTAGTGTTTTTTTCCTGTTGGTATTCTTGGAGATGTAGTTGTTTTATGTCTATATAGAATATCTTTCAGTATTCTTTGCAAAGTTGCTTTGGTGGTCATGAAATTTTTCAGCTGTTCTTTGTCATGCAAATATCTTATTTCTCCATCAACTTTAAAGGACAGTTTTGTAGGTTACTTCATTCTGGATTGGAAGTCATCTTCCTTCAGGATTTGAAATACTTAACTCCATGTTCTTCTTGACTTTATTTTTTGTGTTGAGAAGTCTGCTTTAATTCAGATGGGCTTTCCTTTATATGTGATCTGTCTCTTTTCTCCAACAGTTTTTAATATTCTGTTCTTATATTGAATTTCTTGGATATTATTATATGTCTGGGTATATATTTATTTTGGTTATTGCTAATTGGAGTTTAGATACTTTACTTATCTGTATATCAGTTTCCTTTCCCATGTTTGGGAAACTTTCTATTATTTCTATAAATAATCTTTTGATATCATTTGTGTTGTCATCTTTTTCATTTATATCTATCAATCTTATATTATTTTTCTTTGCATCATCTTGCAACTGTTGAATTTTTATTTCTTGGTTCCTTGTTATTTTTATAACATCCTTCCTTTCCTGTTCATGGCTGCAATCTTGTCTTGTAGGTCTGAAAGTCTATCTTCACATTCATTCATGCAGTTTTGCTAGATTTCAATGGCATTTTTTTATTTCCTGGATGTCTCTTTGAATCTTTTTCATGTATTCTATTGTTTTCTTATGTTGTTTGTGCAAGGCTTCCATCTTTTTGCTGTGCTTCTCAATTTTTTTAACTAGGCAGATGTGTTCAGAATTTCTTTTATTATGTTTATCATTTCTTTTACTTGGAATATTATTTCTGATCTGAGTTCCTTTATAGCTTCATGGAGAGGATTCTTTACGTAAGCTGCTATAATTTCAGCAGTTTTGGGTGTATTGCTTACATTTATTCTATCTCCATGTCTCCTAGGCTTATTTGAGATGGTATGGAGGTTTGAGGTTGTATTTGGCTCTGTTATTTTGTCATTTTCCTGTATTCCCATGTTTCCTAGTGGCACTTAGGGACTCCCTGGATGAGGGGTGCACACTGGGTGGACCTTCAGCACACCCCACGTGGCTCACCAAAGTACCCCAGCTACTTGAGGTCACTGGGAAGAGCCCTATCAAGTTCTGAGTGATTTAGTAAGGCTGAGTGCTATGTGGAGTATACTGCACAGGTTTTCAGCTCATACCATTTGGCACATCAGAGCTCTCCAGCTTCTTGGGGCTGTGGGTGTGGGTCTAACAGGTTCTAAGCAAAGACCTCCCACTGCACAACTAGGTAGGGATTACTGTGTTAGGATTCATCTCACAGGTGGTAGCTCCCAGCTACCTGAAAGATGCTTAGTGCGGCCCAACCAGGATCCAGGTGATGATCTAAATATCCTGCAGTGTTCAGGGATGTTAGGCAAGGGCCTACCAGATTCCAAGCAAAGACCTGCAGCTGCACAGCTAGGTAGGGATCCCTGTGGCAAGCTTCACCTCACATGCAACATCTCCTTGCTACCTGGAAGTCCCTAGGTGGAGCTGATCCAGAACCAGCATTATAACTCAGTCCTCTGCAGTGTTCTGAGATGCTGAGCAAGGGGTCAGGTTCCAGGCAGAGTCCTGTGGCTGCGCAACTAGGTAGGGATCTATGTGGCAACCTTCAGCTCACATCAAGCAGGTACCTGCTACCTGGAAGTCACTGAGCAGGGCTCAACCAGGACTGGAATGATGACCCAGAGGTCCCTCAGTGTTCCAGGATGCTGGGTAGGGGCCTACCAGGTTCTAGGCAGAGTCTCTCAGCTGCACATATAGGGAGGGATCTCTGTAACAGGATTCAGCAAACACGCAATGCCTTCCTGCTCTGTTTTGTTTTTTAATATAAAAATAAGATGGCTAGAACAAAAAAAGAGTGGCAAAAAATGGTATCAGAGAGTGAGCGATGGAGGTGAGCTCTCCTTCCACTGTCATGTGTATGAAGAAAGGGCAGAAAGTGCCTGCAATGGGAAAAGTGAGTTGTAAGAAGTTTCAGCCACAGAAGTCTTCACTGCTACAAGAGTCAGGCTAAGTCAGTAAATTGTGATTCCCATATGCATTAATCTGTTGAGAGTAGAGTTCCATTTTTATTTCTACTTCCTTTTGTACTTCCTATTAACTAAAACCATTGGAATTCTCTAGATCTTTTTCATGATATCAAAAAAAAATCCAAACCATAATACATGATGCATTTTGAGAGGGGAAGCTTCCTGTGTTGCTTGGCCAGGTGGACCGATGGCTGCTTGGGAGCATCTCCAGGGCTGGGGTCCAGGCATGGGCTCTGGCTCAGCCCTTTCACACTTGGTACCTGGTTAATATCTCTGTAGGTTTGTGTAACTCAAGAGCTATTTTGGGGGTGCCAAACATTTTCCAATTTTTCATGAGGCAGAATGTAGCAGTGGGCTCTTTGAAAGAAATGGCACTTTAAAAGAATGCTCTGGAAAAATACTTCCTGGTATTTGTATTAGGGAGGCTTATAATCTGGACAGCCACACCGAAGACTCACTGCCTTTGGGAAGAGGTGAATGTAGATCTTTTGGTGCTCCAGTCATTGTGATTTAAGTATCTGGATGGACTTGTTTTTAGGACTTCAGTGTTTTTGAAACTGTAGAAGTGTCCAAAAAAAAGCAAGGATTCTTATCCCCTGCCCCCCAGGTAAAGCTGAGTTCAGAATAGGAAACAGTGATATAAGTCAGCCACCATAATTGGGCTACTGCTGCAAAGGTGGACACTACTTTCTGCCACTGTATCTATGGAAGTGACTGTTGTGCAGCCAGATGTGAAATGAAGATGTCACTGAAGCAATTGTGTGAGCACAGCTGAACTGGCAGCAACAGCAGTAGAGACTCAGTTTCTGGGCAGGTGCAGACCAGGCTACTCCCTGCTCACCATCACACACCATCCCCAGCCACAGCCCTTCCTTCTTAGCATCTTCTGCCAATTCCTGTAGTGCTTGAGTAAAAAAAAAAAAAATGGTAGATGGACTTTTTTTCCAAAAGAGCAAACTGTACACATTTCCTCTGAATACATCAAAATTCTGTCAGGTGATCCTGGGTTGCAGAGGGTTGTAAGTCCAGCCTTCTGCTTTATGTCCAGGTTTCTGTGGATGATTCCATCTGTCCTGAGATCAGAACTGAAAGTTTTCTGTGTTCCCTGGAGCCATACCGAAGTTTTTCTGATGCTGAAAGTAGGTGTGACCCTAATAACTGTTGTAGAGTCACTGGGGGCCTAAAGAGCCACATTGTCTCTTGAGCTCTGAAAGACAACAGTGGTGTGTTTCTAATGGACAAGACACATCTCTTTGATGCAACTGATTTGTCAAGATGCATTTCAGCAGGTACCCAACAAAGGGGATGCCCTGGGAACCTGTCATCTCCTGGGTCATGGACAGAGCAACAAGTGCTGTCTGTCTTTGGAAGAGAAAATTGCACAGGGTATATTAGTAAAAGTGGATATTTCTATTTGATTTCATAATGTTGTTGTTAAGTAGTGAGTGCAATTTTTAAATTGCATTAGGAGGATTCCAGAGTCATTTCTGTAAAGAGGACACTTGGATGAGCTTAGAACACTGCTGCAGGCAACATGACAGGAGAGAATGGGAGGACAGCAGCACTCAAGGTGTCCTTGGGAGATTTGGAGTTGTTGTTTGCATTATTTTGAATTTTTGTCCCAGATTGGTTATGTTAAAGTTCAGGCAAATCATTCTAAGTGTGGAAAAATGAACTCTTTTATCAGTAAAGTAAGTGGAAATGGGTGATGGTGAATGTGTCATGCAAATGGAAAAGCAGGTTTTATTCTGTTAAGTTATTCACTGAGGAACCAGCTGTATTTCTAATCCTCTTTTTTTCTTCAAACATACTTGGCAGAAAGTTGAAGAACTGGAAGACATAGAGGTGTAATGCGACTCTCCAGGGAGGATCACATATGGTCAGACGATAGTAAATTCTTGTTATTTCCAGGGTGGAAGTGGTGAATTTGAAAACTCAGTGATCCTGAGATCTGTGCCATGTTGGAACTTAGGGCACTGTGAAACCAAGTAGCCAGCCTTCCTCCCTGCTAAGCAGCCATTGCTCAGGCAAGTGGCAGCCACTCCAGGGGGAGAACCACCCAGCATTTCCTGAGATCCACACCATGTTGGAACTTAGGGCACTGTGAAACACAGCAACCAGCCTGCCTCCCTGGTAAGCAGCCCTGAGTCTACTGGCACATAGGCTGAATCAAACATCCCATTCCCCCTGCCCCCCATTAGTAAATGGGAGCCAGACGCCTGAGCATCTCTTGGGAGATTGACCATATGCAATATAGAAAATAGGGGGTATTTCCTTCTACCAACTATTTGAAGGCAAATATTGTTATCACTGTTTTGCTTTGTTCTGATTAATTGTATGGCTCTGTTCAATATTCTTTTTTGATAAGTTCTATAATGTTCTGTATTTGGTTTGATTGTGCTATACTTGATTGAAAGAACGACTATTGTGAAGATAACAAGATATATTTTGGCACCTATTACTGTTATTCTGGTAGCCTGTTGTGACATTCTGTACCAATTTCACTGTACTGTCTCATTGGCTATGTTCTGTCTTGTTTTGTTGTATTTCACTACCTTCAAAATAAAAAAAAGGAAGACCAAATATAACCCAAAAGGGGAAAATGGCAAAATGAAAAATCAAAATTCATTCTCAAATATCTAGTCCATCAGGAGCAAGTACAGGAGATATTGAAATAGAGGGCTTCAAAAGTAACACACCAGAAATCTCTGAAAAGATAGCAAGTGAAATAAAAACACAAATCCATGAGACTATAGAGGAAATCAATTAGAAGTAATCTGTCATGTAAAGACAGAAATAACAACCTTAGTAAAGGAATTGCTCAGCGCATCTAGAGAAGAAATAGATTAAAAAGTACAGCAGCATGGGAAACTGATTGAAACCTTGAATGAACAATACAGAAAACAAGCAGAATACATAAAACAAACTCAAACAGACATCCAAGAAATTCTAATGAAACAAAAAGTTCCAATGAAAGCTGGCAAACCATTTAAATGAAGCTGAGGATAGAATTTTGGACCTTGAGGACAGGATCACAATTAGCGATCATGAAAGGATAGAATTTTAAAAATAAAAAACAGCATAAAATGACAATCCAGCAGCTTCAAGATGATGCCATGAGAAACAATATAAGACTAATAGGCATCAGTGAAGATGCAGGAGTCAATGCAAATCACATAGGTAAACTATTAACATAAATAATATCAGAAAATTTCCCAAACATGGGAAAAAAACTGATATGCAGATAAGTGAGGCATATAGAACACCAAACAGTCATAACCTACATAAATCTACACCCAGACATATAATAATTAAGATACCAGAC
This sequence comes from Hydrochoerus hydrochaeris, assembly GCA_004027455.1. NCBI lineage: Eukaryota > Metazoa > Chordata > Mammalia > Rodentia > Hydrochaeridae > Hydrochoerus > Hydrochoerus hydrochaeris. Next base: position 58,313 of record PVLA01003734.1, read on the forward strand.
ATACAGAATAAAAACAGAATACTAAAAGCTGTTATAGAAAAGACACAACTCATTTATCAAGAAAAGCCCATTAGAATCTTGGCAAACTTTTCAGCACAAACCCTCAAGTCAAGATGAGCTTAGAGTGAGGTATTTCAAGCCCTGAAAGAAAATAACTTTCAGCCCAGATTAATGCAAAATGTTCATTCAAATTTAGTGGAGAAACAAGATACTTCCATGACAAAGAACAACTGAAGAAATTCATGTCCACCAAACCAAACCAAGAAAGAGTACTGAAAGACGTGCTAGATGGGGATAAAAATGGCCACAATCTCCAGAACAACAACAGAAAGAAATGATGAGGCAGGACAAGCAATTAAACAAGGGGGGGAAAAAAGAAAAAAAAAACTGGAACATTACATGGCAAAGTCGGGCCAGTTATGTCCATAAATGTAAATGGGCTCAATTCACCTATGTAAAGAATTAGGTTGACAGAATGGATTTTAAAAAATGATCCCACAATATGTTATATACAAGAAACACATCTCACCCAAAAGGAAACTCATAGACCAAAAGTGAAAAGATGTAAAACAGTATTCCATGCAATAGGAATCCAGAAAAAATCAGAGGTGACTATTCTATTTGCAGACAATGTAAACTCAAACCTAAAATGACTGAAAGAGATAAAAAAGGTCACTACATACTTGTTAGAGGAAAAAATCAAGAGGAAGAACTAACAATTATAAATATACATGCACCACATACAGGAGCACTCAACTATGTAAGGCAAATATTAATGGACATGAAACACCAAATACACAAGAACACAATTATAACAGCAGACCTTAATACCCTGTTGTCACAAAGAGATAGATCAACTAGACGAAAAGTCAGCAAAGAAATAATAGAACTGAAATATACCTGTGAGGAATTGGACTTAGTAGATGTTTACAGAGAGTTCCACCCAACCGCATCAGAATATACATTCTTCTCAGCTGCACAATGTATATTCTCCAAATAGAGCATATATTAACTCATAAAACATTCTTTAGTAAATGCAAAGGGAGTGAAATTATCCCATGCATAATGTCTGACCACAGTGCACTAAAGTTGGAAATCAATGACAAAAAACACTGCAAAACCTGCATAAATACATGGAAATTAAATAACAACCTTATGAGTAACCAGTGGGTTACAGATGAAATTAAAGAAGAAATAAAACTACCTATAATATAATCAAAATGCAGACCCAACATACTGAATTTATGGGATGCAATGAAAGCAGTCCTAAGAGGGAAATATATAGCAATAAATAGTCACATCAAGAAAACGGAATGAACCCAAGTAAATAACATAATGTTACATCTACAAACTAGAAAGTACTAGATACTAGACACAATCTACATACTAGAAAAGGAAAAGTAAGTCAAACACAAAGCTCAGAGAGGAAATTGTAAAGATTGGAGGAGAAATTCATGCAATTGAAGCCAAAAAAAAAATACAAAGAATTAATGAATCAAAGAGCTGCCTTTTTAGAGAATAAACAAAACTGATAAACCTACAGCCAACATTATCAAGAAAAAGAAAGAAAAAACTCATATCTATGCAATAAAGACAGAAAAGAAGGAAATTACCAACAGATCCCATGCAAAATCAAAAGATGATGAACACCTACTTGGAAAATCTCTACTCACATAGGGTGGAAAATACAGAGGAAATGGACAGATTTCTAGAAACATATGAACTATCAAAGCTCAATCAAGAAGATATAACAATTTATATAACCCAATATTAGCTACTGAAATCAAAAATGTGATTAAAAACTTACCAACAAAGAAAAGCCAAGGACCTGATGGATTCATGGCTGAATTCTATATGAGATTTAGAGAAGATTTAATGCCAATACTCCTTAAACTCTTCAATGAAATTGAAAGAGAAGCATTCCTCCCTGAATCATTCTTGCAGGCAAGTATAATTCTGATACCAAAACCCGAGAAAGACCCAACCAAAAAGGAGAACTATAGACCAGTGTCACTAATGAACATTGATGCAAAGATTCTCAATAAAATACTGGCAAATAGAGTGCAACAAATCATCAAGAAGATTATATATCAAGACCAAGTGGAATTTATTCCAGGAATGCAGGCATAGTTCAACATATGCAAATCAATTAAGTGTAACACACCACATCAACAGAGCCAAAAATAAAAATCACATGATCATCTCAATAGTGCAGAAAAAGCTTTTGATAAAGTCTCACACCTGTTCATAATAAAAAAAAAACTACAAAAACTCAGAATGGACAGTATGAACCTCAATCTCATGAAGGCCATTTTGACAAACCAACAGCCAACATTATACTAAAGGGACAAAAACTGAAAGCCTTCACTCTAAAATCAGGAAAAAGACAAGGATGTCCACTATTGCACTCCTTTTCAATATAGTTCTAGAAATATTAGCTAGAGCAATCAGACAGAAATAAAAGGAATAAAAATAGGAAAAGAAGAAGATAAATTATCATTATTTGCAGAGACATGGTACTCTATATAGAACACCCCAAAAACTCACTTAAAAGACTACTAGATGTAATAAATAAATTCAGCAGCATAGCTGGATACAAAGTCAACACTAAAAAATCAATAGCATTCCTGTACACAAACAAAAATCTCAGTGAGAGAGAAATTATGGAAATATCACCTTTCACAATAGCATCTAGAAAAACTAGATACTTAGGAATCAACCTAACCTACTTAATGTAAAAGACCTATATGCTGAAAATTATATTACCATAAAAAAAAGAGATTTAGGAGGATATTAGAAAATGGAAGGATATTCCTTGCTTTTGGTTAGGTATAACCAACATTGTGAAAATGGCCATACTTCCAAAACTCTTATACGGATTGAATGCAATCCCAATCAAAATACCATTAGCATACCTTACAGATCTAGAGAAAACACTGCTAAAATTCATTTGAAAAACAAAAGAAACCTAGAATAACAAAGGCAATTCTGGCAACAAAGGCAAAGCAGAAGGCATCTCAAGTCTTGTCTTGAAACTACACCTCAAAGCAACAGTAATAAAATCAGCATGGTACTGGCAAAGAAACAGAGCTGAGGATCAATGGAACAGATTGGAAGATACAAACACTACTACAAAGACACTCAGCCACCTGACATTTGACATAAGGGCTAAACATGTTCACTGGAAAAAAAAGATAGCCTCTTTAATAAGTGGTGTTAAAAAACCTGGCTTTCCACATGCCAAAGACTGAAAATAGACCTATGCTTATCCCATGCACTAAACTAAATTCAAAATGGATCAAGGAACTAAATATTAAAAGAGAAACACTAAATCTACTGGAGTACAAGGTATGTAGAAATCTTGGAGACTTAGGGGTAGGCAGAGAATTCATGAACAAAACACAAACTACATGGGAAGCACTCCAAAGAATCAACAACTGGGATCTCATATTATTGAAAAGTTTCTGCACTTCAAAAGAAATCACCAACAGAGTGAAAAAAAACCCACAGAGTGGGAAAGAATTTTAGCTAGCAACCCCTCAGACAAAGGACTTATGTCCAGAACATATAAAGAATTCAAAAACATCAAGCTCACCAAATTCAAAGACCCTCTCCACAAATGGGCATCTGAGATGAACACACAGTTCTCAGAGAAAGATATACAAATGGCAAATAAATACATGAAGAAATGTTCACCATCACTGGTCATTTGAGAAATGCAAATTAAAACAACACTGAGATTTCACCTCACTCCGGAAAGAATACCTGCCATCAAGAAATCAACTGATAACAAATGTTGGCAAGGCTGTGGGGAAAAAAGAACACTGCTCCACTCTTGGTGGGAATGTAGACTGGTGCAACCATTATGGAAATCCATATGGAGAATTCTCAGAAGACTAGGATTGGAAGCCCCATTCAATTCAGCTTTTCCCCTCCTGGGTATTTTCCCCAAAGAACTGAAAAGTTCATATCACAGTGACATATGTGCACCTATGTTCGTAGCAGCACAATTTGTAATAGCTAAATCTTGGAAACAACCAAGATGCCCATCAACTGCTGAGTGGATGAAAAAGATGTGGCATTTTCATACAATGGAATACTACTCAGCTATAAAAAGGATGATCTTGAGGCCTTCACAGGTAAATGGAGACAACTTGAGACTATCCTCATTAATGAAATAAATATCATATTTGTAAATATAACATGGTGTCTGTAGTGTAAAAAGTGATAAGAACTTTAAGAGTAATAAAACCCAAAATGTGTAATTGCTATTGTAAAAAAAGAGAGGAAAAGGAAGGGCTCTAAGGGATATAACTGCTTGTATGTTTGAGTGTGTAAAATAGATGACCATATTGCTGAATCTTTGATGGATCTTTGAGCAGAACTGTTTGCAGTCTCACTGTTTGAATGTCTACTATGTATCCATTAATTTTGTAACTTGAACAACTACATCCAAGATGACAATATGTAATCTATCAACTAGTGATTTCTTAATGTTTTTTCTCTTTTTTTTCCTTTTAGAAATCTGTATTGTTGCTATCCTTTTTCTTTTGCTTTTTTTCTCTTTAAATAAAATTTTTTAAAAAGGCATAATTGCTATTGTAAAAAAGAGAGGAAATAGGAAGTGTTATAAAAGATATAACTGTATGAATATTTAAGTATATAGCATTGATAACCATACTTCTAAGTTCTTGTTGAATTGTTGAACAGATCTGTTTGCAGTCTTACTGCTTGAATGTCTACTTTGTATGCTCTAATTTTGTAACTTGAACAATTATTTCTAAAAGGACAATATGTAACTTATCAAGCAGTGATCTCTTTATTGTTTATTCTTTTTTAATTGTGTAATATTTCTATCTTTTTTCTGGTTTTTTTCTCTTTAAATAAAAAAATTTAAATAAATAAATAAATTCAGCAATGTAGCTGGATACAAAGTCAACACTCAAGAATCAATAGCATTCCTATACACTAACAACAAAATCACCGAGAGAGAAGTAAGGGAAGCCACACCCTTCACAATAGCATCCAAGAAAATAAAATATTTAGGAACCAAATTAACAAAAGAGGTAAAAGATCTATTCAGGAAAATTATGGTACTGAAGAAGAACTGAACAGAAACTGAAGAAGACCTCAGAAAATGGAAATACATCCCTTGTTCATGGATAGGAAGAACAAATATTGTGAATATGGCCATTCTCCCAAAATTGTTACACAGATATAATGCAATTCTAATCAAAATACCACTAGTGTACCTCACAGACCTAGAGAAATCATTCCTAAAATACATCTGGAACCAGAAGAAACGTAGAATACCAAAGGCAATTCTAAGCAACAAAGGTAAGGCAGGAGGTATCACAATCCCTGACTTGAAATTATACTGCAAATCTACTGTAATAAAATCAGCATGGTACTGGAATAAAAACTGTCCTGAAGATCAATGGAATAGATGAGAAGATACAACAACAACTACAAACACACTTGGCCAACTTATCTTTGATAAAAGGGCCAAATATGTTCACTGGAAGAACAATAGTCTCTTCAATAAATGGTGCTGGAAAAATTGGTTCTCCATATACCAAAAACCACAACTAGAACCATGCCTATCACCATGTACTAAACTAAGGTCTAAATGGATCAAAGATCTAAATATTAAAACAGAAACACTAAATCTGTTGGAAGACAAAGTAGGTAAAAATCTTGAAGACGTAGGGGTACATAGAGAATTCATGAACAAGAACCAAACCGCATGGGAAATACTTCCCAGAATCATTAACTGGGATCACGTCTTATTAAAGAGTTTCTGCATGTCCAAAGAAATCCCCAGCAGAGTGAAGAGAAAACCCACAAATTGGGAAAAATCTTAGTGAACTGTTCCTCAGACAAAGGACTTCTGTCTAGAACTTATAAAGAGTTTTAAAAAAAAATCAGACTCCTGAAATTCAAAGACCCAATCCAAAAATGGGCACCTGAGATGAACACATAGTGCTCAGATGAAGAAATATGAATGGCAAATAGATGCAAAAATATTCATCATCATTGGTCATTAGTGAAATGCAAATTAAAACCACATTGAGATTCCATCTCACTCCAGAAAGAATGGCCAGGATCAACAAAACTACCAACAACAAATGCTGGAGATTCTGCAGGGAAAAGGAACTCCTCTGCACTGTTAGAGGGAGTGTAGACTGGTGCAACCACTGTGGAGATCAGTCTCGAGATTTCTCAAAAAGCTGGGATTGGAAGTACCAATTGACCCAGCTATTCTACTTCTGGGCATATTCCCAGAAGAACTGAAAACATCATAGCACAGTGATGTATGTGCACCGATGTTAATAGCAGCACAATTTGTAATAGCCAGATCTTGGAAACAACCTCAATGTCCATAAACTGAGGCATGGATAAAAAATATGTGGTATTTTTATGCAGTGGAGTACTACTTAGCTATAAAGATTACATTGAGATGTTTATAAGTAAATGGATGCAACTCAAGACCATACTCATAAGTGAAATAAATCAAACTCACATGTGTAAATACCTTATAGTCTCCCTAGTGTAAGAAACAGTAAAAGTACATAAGTTACAAAAAACTAAATAAATACAGTGAAAGGGTAAGAATCTGCTTAAAGAGGAAAAATAATATCTCAGGGAAAATGAGGAAAAAGAAAAAGAAAGGGAAAAGAAAAATATCTAAAACTATATAAACACACTTAAGTAGCTAAGATGACTGTTCTACAAATTCTATAAGTTCTTGGAACAAAATCATTAAAAATCATAGAATTGGAACAATTGTGCATATTATTGTATGGTCATCTCAGGAACTCTTGAAGATCGTTACATAAAATAACAACCCTAGTTATGCTCCTACCACCTTGTTTTGAAGGCCTATATTGTCAGTGTTTTGGGCTCTATGCTATTGCTTTGTATTTGTCTTTTTGGTTTCACTTTTTTAAGGAATTTGTTTTGTTTTGTTTTGTTTTTCCCTCTAATACAGAAAGAATATGTATACTCTACACATGTATGAGTAGAACTTCTCCTAAACAGTTTATGAGAATTGATTATATAATGCACAATGAAATGAACAGCAACTTTGAAGAAAAAGAGACACTAAGGTACCCAGTGCTGATCACAAAGCATCATGCTGTGAAATCCAGCAATACTATTATTCTTTGTTCAGAGTGATTTTAGTCTGTTTTGTATTGTTTAATTGAAACATTCATGAAGGTATGGACAGCTAATTTGAAGAGAAAGGAAGACATTAGGGCAGCCATTGTTGATTTCCCTATTATCCGGTTTTGAAGACCTAAAATGCCTTCATCATCCTGTTCTGATCAGTTTCATACTATTTTGTTTTGTATAAATTCATTGTGTATGAAGATATGGACAACTATTTAGAAGAAAACAAGAGACAATATGATAGTCAGTTAGATCTCCTGTTGTCTTGCTTTGAAATCTGTGTGTCTTACATTGTTTTCTTATGATTGTTTTGTTATGTTTAATTTTACCTTCTTTAACATGAAACTTAAAAAAAACAAAAACCACACTGAGGCTTTTACAAATAAATAGATTAGACTGGAGACCATACTCATAAGTGAAAAAAATAAACTCACATATGTAAATACCGTATTGTCTCCCTAGTGTAAGAAACTGAAAAGTAAATAAGATACAAAATCTTCACCAAATATTGTAAAAGGGTAAGAAACTGCTAAAAGAGGAAAAAGTAACTCAGACAAAGAAAAGGAGAAAAGAAGGAAGAGACACAAATAATGATATAAATTTGCATATATACACTTAAGATTACTATGATGATTGTACTACTATTAATTCTTGGAACAAAACAGATAACATCCATAGGATTAGATCAATTTTGCATGACTATATCTTGCATTTGAATAAGACTTATAAAGATAACTATGCAAAACAACAAAAATTGTTATGTTCCTACCACCTTGTTTTGAAAGCCTACATTATCATTACTTAGATACATTGATTTTTCTGTTTTTTGTTGTTTTGTTTTGTTTTCCCTTCTAATATAGAAAAGATAGGTGTTTATGTATAGGCTTATATATGCCTAGAACTTCACCTAAAGGGTTTACAAGAATTGATTTTAGTATGTGTGATAGCATGAACAACTATACTAAAAAAATGAGACGCCATGGTAGCCATTGATGATTTCCTATCATTTTGATTTGAAAGCCAATAATGCTTTTATTCTTGGCTTTGATTACTTTTAATCTGTTTTCAATTATTTGATTTCAATATGTATGAAGATATGGACAGGCATTTTGGAGAAAACAAGAGACATTTTTGTAGCCATTATTGATTCCCTAGTGTCTGGTCTTGAAAGCGCTTAAGGCTCTCATTCTTGTGTTTTGATTGCTTTTATCCTATTTTGATGTGTATTGACTTATTGTGTAAAAAGGTATGGGCAACTATTTTGAAGAAAACAAGACATTATGGTAGTCACTGTTGATTTCCTGCTGCCTTTTTCTGAAATCCTGTGTTATTTGTGTTGTTTTACTTTGCCCTACTTTGTTCTGTTTTGTTTTGTTTTGTTTTATTCTCTTTAAAATAAAAAAGAAAGAAAATTACTCATCCAGTTCCTGCATACCTACCCTGCCCTGTGCCACACCCTAAGTTACACACTTCTACACATCACCTATTTTATGCTGCCAGCACTTACTTTGACTCTTCTGTCTACAAAGGACTTCCATCTTCTCCATCAACTTTTTTTAGGTATCTCAGTGTCCAGCTTGAATGTTATTTCCTTCAGAGAGTTAGCTACTTACTCCCTCCACAGAGGCATAGAATTCTAGGCCTCTGAGAAAACCTATCCTTTATTTCTTTTTTTTTATTTAAAGAGGAATAAAAACAGGAAAAAAGTAGAAATATTACACAATTTCAAGAAAAGAAGATAAACAGTAAGAAATCACTAGTTGATAAATTACATATTGTTCTTTTAGAAATAGTTATTCAAGTTTCAAAATTAAGGCACACAAAGTGGACACTCAAGCAGTGAGAGTGCAAACAGATCTGTTCAACAATCCAATAAGAACCAAGAAATATGGTCATCAATCCCTCACACCTAAACATACATGCAGCTATATCTTTTATAGCACTTCCTATTTCCTCATTTTTTACAAAGCAATTATACATTTTTAAAATTTTATTTAAAGAGAAGAAAAAAAAGCAAAACAGAAAAAAGGGTAGCAACAATACAGAATTCTAAAAGAAAAAGAAAAAGGAAAAAGGAAAAAAAGTCCCACTAAGAAATCAGTAATTTAATAAATAACATACTGTCATCCTGGATGTAGTTGTTCAAGTTACAAAGTTAAAAGGTACATAGTAAATATTCAAACAGTCAGACTACAAACAGTTCTGCTCAAAGATCCAACAAAGATTCAGCAATATGGTCATCTATTTTACACACTCAAACATACATGCAGTTATATCCCTTAGAGCACTTTCTTTTCCTCTCTTTTTTTACAATAGCAATTACACATTTTGGTTTTACTACTCTTGTAGTTCTTATTTACTTTTTACACTAGAGACACAATATGATATTTATAAATATGGTTCTTATTTATTTCGCTAATGAGAATAGTCTCAAGTTGTCTCCATTTGCCTCTGAAGGCCTCAAGATCAGCCTTTTTATAGCTGAGTAATATTCCATTGTATGAAAATGTCACATCTTTTTCATCCACTCTGCAGTTGATGGCCATCTTGGTTGTTTCCAGGATTTAGCTATCACAAATTGTATAGCTATGAACATGGGTGCACATATATCACTGTGATAGGAACTTTTCAGTTCCTCAGGGAAAATACCCAGGAGGGGAATAGCTGAATTGAATGGGGCTTCCAATCCTAGTCTTCTGAGAATTCTCCATGTGGATTTCCATAATGGTTGCACCAGTCTACATTCCCACCAAGAGTGGAGCAGTGTTCCTTTTCCCCCACAGCTTCACCAACATTTGTTATCAGTTGATTTCTTGATGGCAGGTATTCTTTCTGGAGTGAGGTGAAATCTCAGTGTTGTTTTAATTTGCATTTCTCAAATGACCAGTGATGGTGAACATTTCTTCATGTATTTATTTGCCATTTGTATATCTTTCTCTGAGAATTGTGTGTTCATCTCAGATGCCCATTTGTGGAAAGGGTCTTTGAATCTGGGGGGCTTGATGTTTTTCAATTCTTTATATATTCTGGACACAAGTCCTTTGTCTGAGGGGTTGCTGGTTAAAATTCTTTCCCACTCTGTTAGTTTTCTTTTCACTCTGTTGATCATTTCCTTTGAAGTGCAGACACTTTTCAATAATATGAGATCCCATTTGTTGATTCTTTGAAGTGTTTCCCATGCAGTTTGCATTTGGTTCATGAACTCTCTGCCTACCCCTATGTCTCCAATGCTTCTGCCTACCTTGTCTTCCAGTAGATTTAGTGTTTCTATTTTAATATTGAGGTCTTTGATCCATTTAAACTTTTGTTTTGTGCATGGTGATATGCATGGATCTAGTTTCAGTCTTCAGCATGTAGAGAGCCAATTTTTCCAACACCATTTATTAAAGAGCCTATCCTTCTTCCAGTGGACATATTTAGCCCCTTTGTCAAATATCAGGTGGTTAAGTGTCTTTGTAGTTGTGCTTGCATCTTCTAATCTGTTCCATTGATCCTCAGGTCTATTTCTTTTCCAGTACCATGCTGATTTTATCACTGTGGCTTTATAGTACTGTTTCAAGTCAGGAATTTAGATGCCTCCTGCCTTGCTTTTATTGCCTAGAATTACCTTTGCTATTCTAGGTTTCTTCTGTTTCCAAATGAATTTTAGTAGTGTGTTCTCTAGATCTGTGAGGCATGTCAATGGTATTTTGATTGAGATTGCGTTAAATCTGTATAACAGTTTTGGGAGTATGGCCATTTTCACAATGTTGGTTCTTCCTAACCAAGAGCAAGGAATGTCCTTCCATTTTCTAATATCCTCTTCAATCTCCTTTTTCAGCATAGTATAATTTTCAGCATAGAAGTCTTTTACATTTTTAGTTAGGTTGATTCCTAAGTATTTCATTTTTTTAGATGTTATTGTAAAGGGCGATATTTCCATAATTTCTCTCTCAGTGAGTTTTTTGTTTGTGTACAGGAATGCTATTGATTTTTGAGCATTAACTTTGTATCCAGCTACACTGATGAACTTGTTTATTACCTCTAGTAGTCTTTTAGTGGAGTTTTTTGGGTCTTCTATATAGAGTATCATGTCATCTGCAAATAGTGATAATTTAACTTCTTCCTTTCCTATCTTTATTCCTTTCATTTCTCTCTCTTGTCTGATTGCCCTGGCTAGTGTTTCCAGAACTATATTGAAAAGGAGTGGTAACCTATCCTTTACTTCTAAACAAGCCACCCAGGTCTTCTTGAGCAGTGGCTTCCTCAGATATAGGCAACAGGATTCCCACTCCTCTGTCTGTTCCTTCCCTTTTCTTTGGGCTTTGGAAAAATGGAACTGTAGGAGCAGTCTTAGACCAGCTGCAAATGATGGATAGGGAAAGCTCAGAAAAATGTAGAAAATTATGTGGGGCCAAGGATGTTGACATTCATTCAAGTAGAGAAGTTATAAGCACAAGCAACAATAACTTTCGAGGGCTAACAAAGGTCAGACTTACCAGTGGGTAATAATTTTTGAGCAATAAGGGATGACCTAGAGTAAGCTGAGCTAGATTCAGAGACTGAGGTCATCCCTGGGCTACCTAACTTTCCTGTAGGGTGAATGGAAAGGAGAAGGAACACAAGTATTGTGTGAGGAGACTGTGGCTAGAGACATGATTGAAGTGAATAACAAGAGAAAGAGACTTTTGAACAACATTCCCAAGGCTTATGGAATGCGTGGTTAAATATTTGGACAGATCTGCAATGGCATCAACTGAGCAAAAGCAACAATAACCTACTCTCAGAGATTTTTGCTCTGGCCATTATGTTCCTCCTGCCCCTTTGACAAACTCCCTGCCTCATAAGCTTGCTAAAACTAGGTCGACATTCCATCGCTTTCCTTCCCCCTAACCCAAACTCCTATACAAGTGGTGATGAACCTATAGCATTGGGTGTTATTGTTTTGTTTTTCTTTTTAAGATTAAAAAAGTCAATATATGACTTTTTTTCCCTAAACCAAAAGTTCAGTATTCAGGTTTAATTGTAATGTTTGCACTTTGGGTTAAATTTGGCACTCCTGTGTAAAAGACTTGCCATCACTTCTACACAAATGTTGCAAATATTTTTTCTGCACCCTTATTCTCATGTTCTTGCATTACTAACAAATAGCCATGGACATTTCAGTTTAGGGTTGTTTTCCTCAGACTTTGGGTCAGCCTTGAGGCCTCTCAGTGTTTGAACTAAATCAAGTAAACTTTTGTCCTTCATATCACCATGGTCACACACAATGACAAGTGGTATCCAACATGGGGCTCTCTTGAAATTTACCAAGAAAGAGGAAACCTGGTGCTGCATACCAGCATGTAAGTCAGGAAAATGTGAGGTGAAAAATTTGGAGAGAAGAAGTAAAATAAACTACAGCAACAGTTTAGTGTAAAGACAAACCTGCCAAAGCATAGAAAAGAAACATGGATGCAATGACTCTTCAACCTATATAATAGGATGTAGACAGCCACAGAACAGCATGGACAGTCTCAGCAAACTCACAGCCTGCATCTTTTAACCCAGAGGTTACCTGCTTAGTAATCAGGGGCAGTGTTTCTTTACATACTCTTTCTTTTATCTTTTGCTTTCATTCTCTTGCTTGTGTTACTGTTGTGGGATCACCTACAGGTCTCTTAGCATTCCAATGACTAGATAAGTGAACAGTTCATCTGTTTTTCTTTTTGCCATTTTACTTTTATTTCTTCTATTTTGCTTATAATATGGGTCAAATTTTATTTCAAGAGAAAAAATAATTTAAGCAACATTTACAATGTCTCTTAAAAGCATCTGACTGCAAGACAAAAATTTTTAAATGGCTAATGTCAACAAAATTCAAGCCAGTAAAGTATGCTCAACTGGGACAGATCTTTCAGGAAAATAGAAATTTGCATCAGTATTTTTAGAAAGGCTACCATCTCTGATTACAATGCCTACAATTGATTTTTTGAGCTCAACAATTTCCTTTTCTGAGACTTTTGAGACTTTCATGGAAACTGTTTAAATAAGTTTCAGATAAGACCTTATCTCAAATTCTTGATATCAGTAGATTGATTTTGTAAATATGATGCCTAGTATTATCTATATGCAATGATTTAAAAGTTTTTTTTCCATTTGTATTCAAGAGATAGAAAGTGGATCCAGAATCCTATAATGGAGAAAAAGCTCTTACAAATTAAAAATAAAAACACACAACTCAACTCTTCTCAATTCTGGCATGCCTGTCTGCATGTACAGGCACAACTTTTGCAAGAGTATAAATTGAAACAACACTTTTGCTGCCTCTAATTTAAGTATAGACAAGTAAATTCACAGCTTTTATAATCAGAGACTTGACCAGGGGTTTCTGTGCCCATGTGGAATTGCTCTTGGTGGCTAGGAACATGCATCTGACCCCATTTTTGGGTGACCCACTTGGCCTGAATGTTCCATCCCCATGCAGAAGACATAGAATACACAAGACTGTTCTAAATGCATTAAAAGTGATGCATGGGGAGATAAAACATACACTTGCAGTAACCAAACAACTTCTTTCCTGAGCCAAATTAGAAAATCAGACTATAGAGCTTAAAATTCTGTGAGTTCTAGCCACACCCATGCCGCCACTGCAAGATGAGTTGCAGCTCACTGGTGCAGATCCAGGAACAGTTTGGCACCATCCATCCTGGAGGCTGAGTGCCTGCCCAGCCCCCAAGGACACTGGACTAGGATCCAGAGGTCCCACAGGCTTAAGTGGACTATGCCCAGCGACCTTCATTCAACCCAGGGAGTCAGGCCCACTGCGTGAGGGGAGCCAAAGCCACATGACTCCCAGTAGTAGAAGTCGCAGGAGGTGATTTCCAACACATCCAGGGAAAGCTTTGGAACATCGCTGGAAACACAGAAATATAGTAAAATGACAAAACAAAAGACCAAAATGCAATCTCAAACCTCCAACCCATTCCAAAAAAGCCTAGGAGCCATGTACATACAAAAAAAATGCTAGCCATACATCTGAAATGATATCAACTGAAATACAGAAGCAAGTACAGAAAGCCATGAGGGAACTCAAATCAGAAATAATCTCCCAGGTAAAAGAAGAAATGATAAAAGTGATGAAATAAATGTTGAACACATCTAACAAAGACACAGCTAAAAAATTAGAGGAACAAAGCAAAAAGATACAATCCCTGAATGAACAGTTTAAGAAACAAACAGAATACATAAAGCAGATTCAAAGAGATATACAGGAAATCAAAAATTCTGTTGAAAGTTGCAAAAACCACCTCAATGAAAGTGAAGATAGAATCTCAGACCTCAAAGATAAGATTGCAGCTAGTGAACAGGAAAGGAAAGATCTTTTTAAAATAACAAGAAATCAGGAAATAATTCAACAGCTGCAAGATGATGCAAAGAAAAACAACATAAGATTAATAGGGATAAATGAAAAAGAAGGGGACAACACAAATGATATCAAGAGGCTATTTACAGAAGTAATAGCTGAAAACTTCCCAAACATGAGTATGGAAACTGACATACAGATTAGTAAAGAACATAGAACTCCAAATAGCCATAACCAAAACAAAAATACACCCAGACATATAATAATCACCATCCCAGAAATCCAACATAAGAACAGAATATTAAAAGCTGTTAGAACAGACAGATCACCTATAAAGGAAAACCTATCAGAATCACAGCAGAGTTCTCAACACAAACAACAAAGTCAAGAAGAGCATGGAGTGAAGTGTTTCAGACCCTAAAGGAAAGCAACTTCCAACCCAGACTGATGTACCCTGCAAAATTGTCCTTTAAAATGGGTGGAGAAATAAGATACTTCTATGACAAAGAACAGCTGAAGAACTTCATGATCACCAAACCAACCCTAACAGGAATACTGAAAGACATTCTAGGTACACATAGGAAAAAACTACTAAGAGAGACAGACAACTAAACAGAATGGAAAGGTAAAGATACAACATCAGAAAGATAATATGTCAACAATAAACCTATATAGGACAGTTATAACCATTAATGTAAATGGCCTCAATTCACCAATTAAAAGAAACAGACTGGCAGAATGGATCAAGAAACAACATCCAACCATATGCTGTCTACAAGAAACCCATCTAACCCAAAAGGAAACTCATAGACTGAAAGTCAAAGGATGGAAAACAATATTTCATGCAACAGGAATTCAAAAAAAAGCAGAGGTAGCTATTCTGTTTGCAGACCATGTGAACTTCAAACCAAGAATGGTCTGAAGAGATAAAGAAGGTCACTACATACTAGTTAGGGGAAAACTTCAAGAGGAAGAGATAACAATCTTAAATATATATGCACCAAATTCCAGAGCACCCAGCTACACAAAGCAAGTATTAACAGAAATGAAAAATCAAATAGGCAATAACACAATTATAACAGGAAACCTTAACACACCATTGACACAAAGGGACAGATCAACTACACAGATAATCAGCAAAGAAATAACAGAACTGAATCACACCTGTGAACAAATGGATTTGATAGACATTTGCAGAGTGTTTGACCCAACAACATCAGAATATGCATTCTACTCAGCAGTACATGGGACATTCCCTAAAATAGACATATACTAACCCACAGAACATATTTAAATAAATGCAAAAGCATTGAAATTATCCCATGCATGTTATCAGATCGTAGCACCATGAAACTAGAAATTAATGATAAAGGTAACTGCAAAAACCCCACAAACACATGGAAATTGAATAATACACTCTTGAGCAATCAGTGAGTCACAGAGGAAATAAAAGAAGAAATTAAACAATATCTACAAGCAAATTAAATTACAAATACAACTTACCGGAACCTGTGGGATGCAATGAAAGTGGTCCTCAGAGGAAAATTTATTGCACTGAGTTCCCACATTAGGAAAACAGGATGAACACAAATAAGCAACCTGATATTACACCTGAAACATCTAGAAAAAGAAGAGCAAGCCAAGCCCAAAACCAAAAGAAGGGAGGAAATTATAAAGATCAGAGCAGAAATTAATGCAATAGAGACTAAGAAAACAATACAAAGAATCAATGAATCAAAGAATTGGTTCTTTGAAAGAATAAATAAAATTGATAAGCCCTTACCCAACCTAATTTTAAAAAGGAAAGAAAAGACTCAAATTTATGCAATACAGAATGAAAAAGGTGAAATCACTACCAACTCTGTGGAAATACAGAAGATCATCAACAACTATTTCAAAAACCTCTACTCTCATAGGTTCACAGAAAAAATAAACAAGATGTAAAACTGCTGAATAACTCAATTTCTATTAATGAAATTGAAAATGTAATTAAATCCCTACCAACAAAGAAGAGCCCAAGCCCAGATGGATTCACTGCGGAATTCTACAAGAAATACAAAGAAGACTTAATGCCAACACTCCTCAAACTCTTCAATGAAATCAAAAGGGAAGCAATTCTGCCTAAGTCATTCCTGGAAGAAAATATCACTCTAGTATCAAAACCTGAGAAAGACCCAACTAAAAAAGAGAACTACAGGCCAATCTCCCTAATGAACATAGATGCAAAAATTCTCAATAAAATATTGGCAAACAGGATGCAGCAAATCATCAAGCAGATTATACACTATGACCAAGTGGGACTCATCCCAGGCATGCAGGGATGGTTCAACATATGTAAATCAATAAATGTAATCCACCATATCAATAGAGCCAAAAGCAAGAATCACAGGATCATTTCTATAGATGCAGAAAAAGCTTTTGATAAAATCCAACATCCATTCATGATAAGAACCTTACAGAGAATTGGAATAGATGGTCTCTACTTCAATATGATAAAGGCCATCTATGATAAACCAACAGCCAGTGTCATATTAAATGGCCAAAAACTGAAAGCCTTTACCTTGAAATCAGGCACAAGACAAGGATGTCCCTTATCACTGCTCCTATTCAATATAGTTTAGGAAGAACCTAAACTGAGAATTGAACCACACAGAGAAAATAAAAAAAGAAAAACTTAAACAGCAGTATCTGGCAGCACCACCAACTGGAGCTGGACTCACCATGCAAGAAAAGCTGTTGAAACCTGGGGACGCATGATCACAGTGAAGCTGGTGGCTGGCAAACCCAAAGGCCTCTGCGAAGAGATGCAGTGGCAGGGAAGAGCACCAGACTGGAGAACTGCACTGGCTGGCGGTGCGTATAGAGGACTCAGTCCTCCTGCAGGAGAGGGTGATTGGCTGGGAGCCATTTTGGAGTTGAGCAGGATAAGCCCAGAACCAAAAGTGCAGCCAGCTTCCTTCAGCCACTGCTAGCTGGGAGCAGACTGGTGGGAACTGCTTAGACTGAGTCCCGCCCCTGTGACATACCAACAGCTATCGCTGAGGTTTCTCTAAAGCTACCCTCAACCAGCTCTGCCCTCTACATGTACTCTATGTGGTGGGGTCTCCCTACTGTTAACCAGCTCGGGAAGGAGGCAAAAGCCTGCCCTGCCCTTGCTTGCACTCCACCAGCCACTGGTAGGCCAAAGCAGGCTGGCAAAAGCAGCAGACAGCCTAAACCAGTGCACCCAATGGTCACCATCAGATATTCATAGCCAGCATGTTATAACCAACATAAGAAGTGCCAGGGACCCCACTACCCCTTTGTCCAGAAGAAACCAGGAACATGACAAGAGGAAGAAGCAAAAGGCAGTCTCTGGCCTCCAATCCAAGCACTTCTGGTCCAAGAGATGTAAACACAGAGGAGATTGGGAGTTGCACACCTGAAGTTTATGAAGTAATGGTGACTGAAGTAATAGAACAACTTCATGAGGCTATAAAAGAAGTTAGAACAGAAATACTACCTCAGGTAAAAGAAGAAATGAGAAACATAATAAAAGAATTACTAAGCACCTCTAACGAAGACATAGATGGTAGAATAGAGGAGCATAGAAAAAGGAGGGAAACCTTCAATGAAGAATATAAAAAAAGATTTAGAATCCATGAAATGGATTCAAAGAGATTAACAGGAAATTAAAAACTCCATTGAAAGCTGGCAAAACTGCTTGAAACTAAAGACTTTCAAACCTTGAAGACAGGTTTGTAACTTGCAATCATGAAAGGAAAGACCACCTAAAAATAACAAGGAATCAGGAAGTAACAATTCAAAGGCAACAAGATGACACTAAAAAGCATAATTTAAGAATAACAAATGTGAGGGCTGGGGGTTTAGCTCAGTGGTATAAGTGCCTGCTTTGCAAACACAAGGTTGTGAGTTCAATCCTGGCACCAAAAATTAATAAATAAATAAATATAAGTAAAGAATCAGGGGTCAGCACAAATGAAATACAGGACTAATTACAGGAATAAGTACAGAAAATTTTCCAAGCATAGGAAAGGGAAGTGATATTCAGATAAGTGAGGCATACAGAACTCTAGATAGCCATAATCAAAATAAATCTACACCCAGACATATAATAATCAAGATCCCAGAAATTCAACCCAAGAACAGAACATTAAAAGCTGTCAGAGAAAAGAAACAGATCACCTATAAAGGAAAACTCATCAGAATCACGACAGACTTCTCAACACAAACCATCAAATCAAGAAGAATTTGGAATGATGTATTCCAAGTCCTGAAAGAAAATAACTTCCAACCCAGATTGATGTACCCTGCAGAACTATCTTTTAAAATTAATGGAGAAACAAGATACTTCCATGACAAAGAACAACTGAAGGAATTCATGACCACAAAACCAACCCTACCAAAATACCAAAAATACTGAAGGACATTCTAGAGAATGAGAAAAAAGACCATGGTTTCAGGAACAGTGGTAGAGGGGGCTCACTGAGTGGGTCAGACAGTGGAATGAAGGGGAAAAGTAGACAACCAATGGCAGGAAAATAGCATGGCAGAGATGAGGCAGAGAATGTTGGCCACAATCACTAATATAGATGGCCTCGATTCACCAATAAAAATAAACAGGCAGAGTGGATCAGGAGACAGGGTCCATCAATATGCTTTATACAAGAAACACATTTAACTTGAAAGGGGGTTTATAGACTGAAAGTTGAAGGTGAGAAAACAATGCTCTATGTGACAGGGAACCAGAAAAAAGTAGGGGTAGCTCACCCATCAGGTGTAAACTGTTAGAAAGCAATGACATTTTTATACAATAGAAAACTACTCAGCTATAAAGAAAGATATCCTTGAGGCTCTTGTATATAAATGGATATAACTTGAGGTCATGCACAGGGTAAAAATGTTCAGAGTCACTTAGGTGAGTAGCAGGTTTCCTCCCTAGTACAAAACTAAAGGAGTTAGTGGGATCCAAAATGTACAATACATCCTGTGAAAGTGAAAGGGGAGGAATTGTTTAAAAAGGGAAGGTAGAGGCCATTGTTCATCTATTATTGTGATTTGAAACTCATTGTTTTCATTGTTCTGTTTAGTTTGGTTTTATTCTGTTTCAGTTTGTCTGCTTGTATTACATTTGAAGGCATGGATAGCTATTCCAAAGGTAGCAGGATATATTATGGTAACCATTTTTGATTTCCTATTAGCTTTATTTGAAGCCCTGTATTGCTTTCACTGACAGATTTTATTCTATTTTGTTTTGTTTGATTGTATATCTGATGGTATAGGCAATTACTTTGAAGACAGTAAGATGCATTATAATACCCATTGTGGTTTTACTATTATCTTTTTTTGAAGCCCTATACTATTTCCATTGTTATGTTTTATTGGTTTTATTCTGCACTATTTTGTTTGATTCTATTATGCCTGATGATATAGGCAATTCTTTTGAAGATAACAAGAGGCATTAGATTAGCCATTGTTGATCTCCTTGTATTTTGTTTTTAAGTCATGTACCATGTTCATTCTTTTGTTTTGCTTAACTCTATTCTGTTTTGTCTCATTTGGTTTTATTCTCTTCAAAATAAAAAAATTTTAAAAATAAAATTTGCAAGAGCTCATTATGAGAAATTTTAACTAATTAATAAATTATACAGGCTTCCAACTTGAGTTAGTATTTTTGTTTCATAGATATGCCTAAAATATTTCTTGTACTTTATAAATTCTTAGATTAATATTACACAGTGAATTTGTTCTGCACTGCTTCAATAAAGATGAGGATACCAGGCTAATTTGAGAATTGTTGGCAGGCTAATTTGAGAATTGTTTAAATTTACAATGAAACAACTGAGAACAGAAAAGAAAGGGTACTTTAAAATCCAAGGCACAGCTGCTAGGTTTATTAGAGAAATATAGTACATAAAGTAAGAGATTATAAAAAGCTATAAGAATGAACATTTATTTTTGATGTAACAGAATTTTACATGGTGAAATTCTTGCCCTAACACAAAGGAAAACAAGAGAAATAGTGACAAAACTAGAAAATTCAAATAGGTAGAAAAAAGGTTTGTGGAGGATGCAGTTTATAGAAATAAATATATGATTAATTATTTTAAGTTTGCTCTTGTGGATTTGAGTCCAAACTACTTCTTCAAAAAGCTCCTGGTTTCTCAAAGATTAGGAGGCTATGCCCCGATTTTAATCAGTCACTCTTTCTCAGGACTCAACTCACCTCTCTAACTAATAATTTCAGAGGAAGGCTCTAACTCTCATTTCTGAACTTAATGTTAAACATGAGCTTTTCTACATGACTACCAGACACCTAAATTGGTTGATGAAAAAATAAGACCAGGCTGCTTCCTTGAACAATTCTGACCTGGTTTGTAACATTCATTATTGCTGGCTTTGTACTATATTAAAGCTATTTATATTTCCCAAGTGTATAGATCTTTGAAAATACAAAGCTTAGCATCTCATAGTATTAGCAACTTCCAGACTAAAACTATTTATGATGATATACTTTTAAACTCCAATATCTGACTTTCCCTTATTTGTGTTCTGACCATTGAGGATAAAATTCACACACCAGGGGGAGATCCAAGATGGCCAATTGATAGGTAGCATGATAGCCTCTCTGAGAAACACAACTCAGATGCTAGAATCTGACATCATGGAGAAGACCAGACAAAAGGAGAGGAATTCTCATGACCTAGGAAGAAACTGAGGAAAAAGAAAAAAATAAAATATAAAAAGAAGAAGCGTGGATGGAGGGCTGGAGCTGGGCACACTCTGGTAGCTGTGCTGGGGACATCTTAGAGTCAGGTGACTCACGATCAAGCTGAGGTCACATCCCCACCAAGAGCAGGGGTTGGTGAACTCGAGAGCCTTGGCAGGAGGAGGCACTGCAACAGGGAGTGGAGATGACGAGCTGAGCTGCACAGACTTTGGTGAGTGCTGGGAACTGGATTCCCCAGAGTAAAATCACCAGCAAGATGACATATTGGATTTGGGCGGGACAGGCTTGAATCAATGGCTGAGGCAGCTTCAGTCAGTGGCTCCTGGCCCAAAGTGGATTGGTGGGATCTGCTTGGGCTAGGCCATGCCCCTGATCAGGACCCAATAGGCAGGGACAAGGCTGTCCCAATCTTGTGACATCTGCAGGGCACACACAAATGTACTGAAGACACTCACTGGTTGAGAGGGGAGGAGCCGGCCCACATTGCCCCTGTGTGCACCTCACAGATCAACAACAAATGGGAGAGGGCAGCACTTCCCTAGCCAGTAAGCTGCAGAGAGACTGTAAGAGATACATAAAGGTCCAGAGACCTCCACCATTCACCTGTCTGAAAGAAACCAGAAACATGACAAGACAGAGAAACAACAAAATGCCTCCAACTGCTGATCCAGGGAAAAATAAGCCCAGGAGAGGTAAATACAGAGGATATTGAGGGCAGCAAACATGCAGCATCAGACACGGCCTCATCGGAAATAAAGAAATACTTCCATGACCTCATTGACAAATTTAAATCTGAAATTCTAACTCAGGTGAAGCAAGATAAAAGAAGATTAATAAAAGAAATGCTGGGCACTCCTCAAGAAGACACAAATGGAAGAATGGAGGAACCCAGAGAAAGGAGAAAAGCCTTTGATGAAGAATATAAACAAAAGCTGGAATACATGAAACAGATCCAAAACAAATATCAGGAAATGAAAAACTCCATTGAAATCTGGCAAAACTTCTTAACAGAAACTAAAGACAGACTTTCAAAACTTGAAGATAGATTTACAATGTATGATCACAAAAGGAAGGATTTCTTAAAAATAACAAGGAACCAGGAAGTAACAATACAAAGGCTAGAAGACGATAAGAGGATTTATAACTTAAGAATAAAAAATGTGAATGAAGAAGCAGGGACAAATACAAATGAAATGAAAAGGCTATCCACAGAAATAATTAAGGAAAACTTTCCAAGCATAGGAAGTGACATTCAGATATATGAGGCATACAGAACTCCAGCCAGCTACAACCAAAACAGATCTATACCCAAACATATAATAGTCAGGAACCCAGAAATCCATCACAAAAACAGAATATTAAAAGCAGTCAGAGAAAAGAAACAGATTATCTATGAAGGAAAACTCATCAAAATCACAGCAGACTTCTTGATGCAAACCTTCAAATCAAGAAGAGCTTGGAGTGAAATATTCCAAGCCCTGAAAGAAAATAACCTCCAACCCAGATTGATGTACCCTGCAAAACTACATCTCAAAATTAATGGAGAGACAAGATATTTCCACAACAAAGAGGAACTGGGGGAGTTGGTGACCACCAATCCAACCCTGCAAAGAATACTAAAGGACATTCTAGAGAGAGAGAAGAAAATCACCAGGATTCAGGAACAGTGGCAGAAAGGCCTCAATGAAAGGGAAGACAGTAGAATGAAGGAGAAAAGTAAACAACAATGACAGAAAAATAGCATAGCAGAGATGAGGCAGAGAAGATTGGCTATATTGCTGTTTTGTCTTGATTTTATTCAAATCTGGTATGCTTGAGGGTGTCAAGTTTGGGAGTAGGGGCAACTACTCTGGGGTTGGCAGGATTCAATAGGATACCCATTCTGGTTTGATTATTAACTGCCTTTGAAGTCCTATAATGTCTCCAATGTTCGGTTTTTATTGATAGTGCTATGTACTGCTAAGTCTAATTATACTATGCCTGATGATATAGACAATTTTATTGAAAATGACAGAAGACATCATGGTGACAACCATACATCACCTAGTATTGTGGTTTTATATGTCCTTCTTATTTCATGTTTCTCTAGGAATTTGTAGTATTGTTGACTTGTTTTGGTTTGTTTTTCCCTCTAATACAGAAGGCTAGGTATGCATGTAGAAACTTATACATGTGTAGAACTTCTAAACAACTTACAAGAATTGATTATAGTTACTATAAAAAAAGAAAGAGGAAAGGAAAGTATTCTAAAGGATATAACTGTATATACATTTGAGTGTGTAGGATTGATGACAATAATACTAAGTTTTATATTGGATAGATGAACAGAGCTGATTGCAATCTCACTGTTCAAATGTCTATATTGTATGTTTTACTTTTGTAACTTGCACAACTACTTCTAGGAGGAAAATATGTAATTGTCAACTAGTGATTTCTTACTGGTTTTTGTTTTTGTTTTGAAATTTTGTATTTCTACCCTCTTTCTGTTTCATTTTTCTTTCTCTAAATAAAAAAAGGAAAAAAAGAATGAGACAATATTAATTCTTAGGGTAACTCAATATCCAGTTTGTCTTTGGTACTGTTATCCTTGTATATTTACCAGTTATTGCCAGGATCACATAGTTGTTGCTATTAATAGGTTGTCTCTGTATGCCAATATCCAGATTACATGTGTGATATTAATAATACAGTGGGTGATTCCAAGAGAACTAGATGCTAGGCCAATTATGCTGCACTATCCCTAATGAAATTAATAGAGATGGATAGGTCTAGAAAAATAGTTAAAGGACTATAGTTTCTCTTTCCCCACTTTTCTGTTTCCTTTTTAATCCATTTTGAATCTTAACCCTTGAAGACAGAATTGATATATGACACTCTTATATATTTTGTATAATTGTTTTGCACTCCATTGAAAAGATATCAGAAGACACTTAAACAAATGAAATATCAGACACCCAGTTCACCAAAGGCAAACCCAGGGGTCAATGAGGCTAGAAAATCTGAAAGCCCCCTACCAAGGCTCTCCAAAGTGGTAACAAAGTAATTGAATGAGGCTCTGCAAATAATTAAATCAGAAATAATCTCTCAAATAACTACAGAGATTACCAAAATACATACCATGCTCAGTGATATTAGAGCAGACACACACACATGCGCACACACACACACACACACACACACACACAAATAGACAAGCTTAAGCAACTTATGGAAGCATAGCATAGGAAACAAATGGAATCTGTAAAGCAGTTTGAAGCAGTTATCCAGGAGAACAAAAACTCCATTGAAAATATTTGAAGCAGATTAGGTCAGTGTGAGGACAGGATCTCAGATATTGGAGATAAGCTTACAGTTAGTGACCAGGAAAAGAAAGATTTCTCAAAATTAGCAAGGGACTATGAGAAATCAATCCAGCAGCTGCTAGATGAGACAAAGGAAAATAACTCAAGATTAACTGGATTTAATGAACAAGCAGCAGATAAAACAAATGACATTAAAAACATGTTCACAAACACTGTGACAAAAAACTTTCCTGGTAGAGAAAAAGAATTTGACATATAGATAAGTGAGGCATATAGCACTCCATTTAACAATGGTTTAAAAAAAATTATATCCAGACATATGATAGTCAATATTCCAGAAATTCAACACAAGAATAGAATTTTAAAAGCTGCTAGGGAGAAGAAACAAATCGCTTATAAAGGAAAACCTGTCAGAAGCACAACTGACTTCTCAACACAAACTCTCAAGTCAAGGAGAGCTTGGAGTGAAGTACTCCAAGTTCTAAAGGAAAACAACTTTCAACTCAGATTTATGGATCCTGCAAAACTATCTTTCAAAATTGAAGGAGAAATAAGATACTTCCATGACAAATAACACCTCAGGAAATGTATGATCACCAAGCCACACTCCAAAATGTTCTGAAGGACATTCTAGAAAGAGATACTAAGGACTACAACTCTATAAAACTCAACAGAAGTAATCAACTGGGAAAGGCAAACAATTAGAGGGAACAGAAAAAGAAAAAAGGGAGGAAGCCAATAATAGGAAAATAACACGACAAGGGTAAATCAATACATATCAGTTTTAACTATTAATGTTAATGGTCTCGATTCACCAGTCAAAAGACACAGGCTGGCAGAATGGATCAAGAAGCAAGAGGCAACAATATGCTGTATACAAGAAACCCATTTGATTTAAAAAGAAATTCATAGACTGAAAGGTAAAGGATGGAAAACAATAATCCATTCAACAAGAATTCAGAAAAAAGCAATGGCTGCTATTCTATTTGCAGACAAAGTAAAATTTCAAACCAAGACTGATTAAGAGAGGTAAAGGAGATCACTACATTTTCATAAAGGGAACAATCTAAGAGGAAGAAATAACAATCATAAATATATATGCAACAAATACAAGTGCACCCAACTATATAAAACAATTATTACTGGACATGAAAATCAAATAAAACTTAACACGATTGTATTGAGAGACCTCCATATTCTGCTGTCACAAAAAGACAGACCATGTCATTGAAGATGGCCAACTGAGTGGCAGCACGATAAGAGAGCCTCTCTGAGGAAAAAAAAAATAAAAACAACTCAGACGCTGGAATCTGGCAACATGGAGAAAGCCAGACAAAAGGAGAGGAATTCTCACAACCCAGGAAGAAACTGAGGAAAAAGAAAAAGAAAAAAGAAAGAAGAAAAGGAAGCTTGGACAGAGGGCTGGAGCTGGGCAAACCCCTGATCGCTATACTGGCACATCTTAAATCAGGTGACTCACGATCAAGCTGAGATGGCAGCCCTGCTGAGAGCGGGGGTTGGTGAGCTCCAGACCCTCGGCTGGAGGAGGCACTGCGGCAGGGAGTGGAAACAGCCAGTCGAGCTGCAGGAACTTTGGTGAGTGACGGAAACTGGATTCCCCAAACCAGGACTGGCTGGGTGACATTTTGGAGTTGGGCAGGGCCAGCTTGAATCAAAACCCGAGGCAGCCTCTGCTGATGACTCTTAGTCCAAAGCAGATTGGTGGGATCTGCTCGGGCAGGGCCATGTCCCTGGTTGAAACCCAGTATCCAGGGATGAGGCTTTTCTGGGCCAGTGGTATCTCCAGGGAACACACAAACTTGTTGAAGCATAAAATGGTTGACTGGTGTAGGGGGAGGAGCCAGCTTTCAGCGTGTAACCCACAGATCCACTGTGGACTGGAGGGCGGTACTTCCATAGCAAGTGTGCTGCAGAAAAACTGTAAGCAATAGGAAAGGCCCAGAGATCTCCACCACCCACCTGTCTGAAGGGGGCCAGAAACATGACAAGACAGAGAAAGAGCAAAAGGTCCCCAACTGCGGAACCAGGGAGAGTCCAACAGAGGTAAATGCAGAGGAGGTTGAGAGCAGCAAACCTGTAATGTCAGAGACAGCCTCATCGGAAATAAAGAAATACATCTGTGACCTCATCGTTGAATTTAAATCTGAAATTCTAACTCAGGTGAAGCAAGATATAAGAAGATTAATAAAAGAAGTCCTGGGTAATCCTCAAGTAAGCACAAATGAAAGAATAGAGGAACCCAGAGAAAGGAGAGAAGCCTTTGATGAAGAATATAAAATTCTAGAATATATGAAACAGATCCAAAGAGAATATCAGGAAATTAAAAACTCCATTGAAATCTGGCAAAACCTTTTAACAGAAACTAAAGACAAACTTTCAAAACTTGAAGATAGATTTGCAAAGTATGATTGTGAAAGGAAGGATCTCTTAAAAATAACAAGGAACCAGGAAGCAACAATACAAAGGCTAGAAGATGACAAGAGGATTTATAACCTAAGAATAAAATATATGAATGAAGATGCAGCAACAAATACAAATGAAATAAAAAGTCTATTCACAGATATAATTAAGGAAAACTTCCCAAACATAGGTAACAGATGTGAAGTTCAGATAAATGAGGCATACAGAACTCCAGCAGTTACAACCAAAACAGATCTACACCCAGACATATAATAATCAGGATCCCAGAAATCCATCACAAGAACAGAATATTAAAAGTGGTCAGAGAAAAGAAACAGATTACCTATAAAGGAAAACTCATCAAAATCACAGCAGACTTCTCAATGCAAACCATCAAATCAAGAAGATCTTGGAGTGAAATATTCCAAGCCCTGAAAGAAAATAACCTCCAACCCAGAATGATGTACCCTGCAAAACTGTCTCTCAAAATTAATGGAGAGACAAGATACTTCCACGACAAAGAGGAACTAGGGGAGTTTGTGATCACCAATCCAACCCTGCAAAGAATACTGAAGGACATTCTAGAGAGAGAGAAGAAAATCACCAGGGTTCCAGGAATAATGGCAGAAAGGCCTCAAAGAAAGGGGCAGACAGTGGAATGAAGGAGAAAAGTAAACAAATAACAACAGAAAAATAGCATGGCAGAGATAATACAGAGAAAATTGGTTATATCACTGTTTTATCTTGACTGATTTTATTTGAATCTGGTATGCTTGAGAGTATCGAGTCTGAGAGTAGGGGCAACTACTCTGAAGATGACAGGATTCACTAGGATACCCATTCTGGTTTGATTGTTAACTGCCTTCGAAGTCCTATAATTCTCCAATGTTTAGATTTTATTAATAGCGTAAAGCAATGCTAAGTTTATATTATATTTGATGATATAGACAATTTTATTGAAAATAACAAGAGACATCATAGTGACTACCATATATCACCTAGTGTTGTGTTTTTGTATGTTCTTTTCATTTTGTGTTTCTCTAGGAATTTGTATTGCTGACTTGTATTGATTTGTTTCTCCCTCTAATACAGAAAGGCTAGGTATATGTGTAGAGACTTATACATGTGTAGAACTTCTAAGTAGTTTACAAGAATGGATTATAGTTATTGTAAAGAAAAAAAAGGAAAAGAGAGTATTGTAAAGGATATAACTGCATGTATGTTTGAGTGTGTGGAATTAATAACCATGTTGCTGAAGTTTTAGTTGGATGTATGAGCAAAACTGACTGCAGTCTCACTGTTTGGATGTCCACTTTGTGGACTTTACTTTTCTAACTTGAACAACTGCATCTAAGAGGAAAGTATGTAATTATCAACTATTAACTTTTACTGGTTACTATTTTTGTTTTTTGTTTCCTGTTTTGTTTTGTTTTGTTTTTGAGATTTTGCATTGTTTCTACCCTATTTCTGTTTCAAAATTTTTGCTTTAAATAAAAAAAAAATTTAAAAAAAAGCAAGAGAAGGAAAAGAAAATGCCCTAAAGGAGGTAACTGTATATATACTTAAGTGTGTAGGATTGATAACCGTGTTACTAAGTTTTTGTTGGATTGGTGAACAGAGCTGTTTGCAGCCTCACTGTTTGAATGTCCAGTTTGTATGCTTTTATTTTGTAACTTGAACAACTATATCCAGGAAGACAATATGTAATGTATTAAATAGTGATTACTTACTGTTTATTTTTTTTGAAATTCTGTATTGCTTCTACCCTTTTTTCTGTTTTGCTTCCCCTCTCTTTAAATAAAATTTTTTTAAAAAGACAGATGAACTAGACAAAAAATCAATAATGAAATATTAGAACTAAAAAAAAACTTTTGTGCAAATGGACTTAGTAGATATCTATAGAGTGTTCCACCCCACAACATCAAAATACACATTCTTCTCAGCTGCACATGGGACATTCTCCAAAATAAACCATATACTGGCTCATAAAACATGCTTAAGTAAATAAAGGAATTGAAATTATCCCATGCATACTATCAGATCACAGTGCAATGAAATTGGAAATCCAAGCCAAAGGAAACCACAAGAACTTCACCACATGGAAATTAAATAGAACTCTATTGAATAATCAATGGGTCACAGATGAAATTAAAGAAGAAATTAGACAGTTTTTACAGTTCAGTGATAATGACAATACAGCATACCAGAACTTGTGGGACACAATGAAAGCAATCTTAAGAAGGAAATTTATGGGCTGGGGATTTAGCTCAGTGGCATAAGTGCCTGCCTGGCAAGCCTGAGATCATGAGTTCAACCTCCAGTAAAAAAAAAAAAAAAAAAAAAAGTAAATTTATAGCAGTAAATACTATTATCAGGAAAACAGAGCAAGCACATATAAACAACTTAATGGTGATCCTTAAACTTCTAGAAAAAGAAGAGTGGACTAAACCACAAGCTAATACAAGGGAGGAAATTAAAAAGCTCAGAGCAAAAATTAACACACTGGAGACAAAAAAAAAAAATACAAAGAGGGAAAAGACAAGACAGCCAATCAGTGAGCAACAAAATACAAAGCCTCCCAGGAGAAACAACTCATGTGCCAGAGTAAAACACCCTGGAGAGACCCAGGCAGAGGGAGATGGATCCTCCTGACACAGGAAGAAATTGAAATATAAAAAAGCTTGTCAAATATGTTGGGACTACAACTGGAACAGCTAAAAATTACAAAACACAGCATTTTTGCGGTGACCCTCCAAATTTGCACCAGCTTCAATCCACGCTGGCAGGCAGAGCTGCCCAAACTCATTCCCGCCACCACTCACAGGAAGCACAGCAGTGCTGAAGTCAGGGATTGTGAGCCCAACAGAGAGTGGAGCTGGTGAAGGGACCTTCATTAATCCATGGCCAGTGCTGGGAATGGGACTCCCACCCACCACAGAAAGGGTGAAACCAAATGGGTGACATGCTGGAATCGGGCAAGAGGAGCCTGAACTGGGAGAGACAGTGACTTCAGTTGGTTACTCCCTCCCCAGAGGAGATCTGTGGGATTTGCTCGGACTGGGCTGCGCCCCTGGCTGGGACCCAATGAGCCGTCCCAAATCGATTCCCTGTGCCTAGCACACACTAACCGAGTGAAGGACCCTGAAGTTTGGCTGGCCCTGTGGAGAGGGGCCAGCATACACAGCCGCTGCTTACACCTCACTGACAAGAGCAGTCAGGATAGGGTGGAGGTCCCTCACCAGCGTGCTTCGGAGGAAACATGGCCAACAGGGAAGGGGGCTGGGAACTCCACTGTAACCTGTGTGGAGGAACCCAGGGCCAAGACAGGAGAGAGAGGCAGGAGGAGGCCCCCAGCCCAGAACCCTGAGAGCCCTGATCCAGGACAGGGAAAACAAGGGAGACTGAGGTCGGCAAACACACAACATCAGACATGGCTTCAATGGATATTAAGAGATATCTTTGGGACCTTGTAGATGAGCTCAAAACTGAAATATTAAATCAGGTAAAGCAGGATATGTGTACATTAATAAAAGAAATGCTCTCAGGAAGCATCTCTCAGGATGATACAGATGGAAGAGCGGAGGAACACAAAAAAAGGGAGAAACATTTGATAAAGAATATAAAGAAAATATAGAATACATGAAGCAGATTCAAGAGACTACCAGGAAATTAAAAACTCCATTGAAAGCTGGCAAAACTCCTTAAAAGAAACTAAGGATAGACTATCAAAACTTGAAGACAAGTTTGCAATGTGTGATCATGAAAGGAAAGATCTCTTAAAAATAACAAGGAAACAGGCAGTAACAATACAAAGGCTAGAAGATGACAAGAGAATCTACAATTTTAGAATAAGAAACATGAATGAAGAAGCAGGAATACATACAGGCAAATTACAAAGGCTATTCACAGAAATAATTAAGGAAAACTTCCCAAGCATGGGAAAAGAAAATGACATTCGGTTATGTGAGGCATACAGAACTCCAGCCACCTACAACAAAAACAGAGCTATACCCAGACATATGATAATCATGATACCAGAAATTCAATATAAAAACAGAATATTAAAAGCCGTCAGAGAAAAGAAACAGATTACCTATAAAGGTAAGCCCATCAGGATCAGGGCTGACTTCTTGACACAGACCGTCAGATCAAGACGAGCTTGGAGCGAAGTTTTCCAAGCCCTGAAAGAAAATAACCTCCAGCCCAGATTGATGCACCCTGCAAAACTGTCACTAGAAATTAATGGAGAAACAAGATGCTTCCATGACAAAGAGGAACTGGGGGAATTTGGGACCACCAATCCAACCCTACAGAGAATACTGAAGGACATGCTAGAGAGAGAGAGAGAAAATACCAGTATTTTAGAAACAGTGGCAGAAAGGCCTTAATGAGTGGGGCAGGCAGTAGGATGAAGGAGAAAATTAGGCAAACAAAGGCAGAAAAAAAAGCATAGCAGAAACGAGGCAGAGAAGAATAACTAGAATCTCTAACATAGATGGCCTTGATACACTATATTGTTAATAGTGCACCAGGATTTAAAACCCACATTACTCACACTACTCTGCTTAGATGTATCATATTCTGTTCCAGTCATTATACCTGTACTAGTTTTGAGTGCACAGACAGTAATCCCAAAAATAACAGGATATAGTACGGTAATCATCCTTAACTTCCTATTAACTTAATCTAAAGCTCTGTAAAACCTACACTGTTTTACCATGACTGATCATAATTGAATCTGGTTTGTTGGATTGCTGTTTTGTATTTATAGATTTTATTCAAAGCTGTTATTACTGATAGTATCAAGTCTGAGAGTATAGGCAATTGCACTTAAGATGACAAGATCCACTAGAATATCCACTCTGATTTGATTATTACCTGTCTTTGAAGTTTTATATTGTCTACAATGTTTTATTTTTACTAATATTGTTATTTACTGCTATACTCAATTATACTGCTATATTCATTTATGCCTGATGATATAGACATCCTATTGAAGATAATAAGAAACAACACAGTAATCATTGTAGATCACCTTGTACTGTGGTTTTATACAACTTGCTTTCATGTTTTTATAGGAATTTGTTTTGTTTTGTCTTGCTAAGTTTTATTTTTCCCTCTAAAACAGAAAGGATAGAAATACATGTAGAGATTCATGCATGCATAGCTGTTTACGTTCTCACTGTTTGACTATCTACTTTGTATGCTTTAATTTCGTAACTTGAACAACTATTTCTAAGAGGACAATATGTAATTTATTAACTAGTGATTTCTTACTGTTTATCTTTTTTTTTTGAAATTCTGTATTATCTCTACCCTTTACATGCTTTTATTTCTCTTTAAATAAAATTAAAAAATACAAAGAACCAATGAATTAAAGAGTTGCTTCTTTGAAAGATTAAATAAAATTAACAGTTAGTGAAACTGGAAAGAAAAAAACTCAAACCCATGTAATCAGGAATGAAAAGGGTGAATACAATAGAGCATGTATAAATCAAGAAATTCATCTGTACTTACTTTGAAAGCTTGTATTCTAATAAGGTGAAAAAATACAAAGACAGATTCCAAGATACATATGAATTACTGAAGATAAATCAAGAAGGTATAAAAATACTAAATAACCCAGTATCAATAAATGAAATTAAAGATGTAATTAAAATCCTTTCAAAAAAGAAAAGCCCAGGCCATGATGGATTCACTGCTGAATTCTTTCTATAAGAAATTTAATGAAGATCTCACACCACTACTTCTCAAACTCTTTAATAAAATTGAAAGGGAAGCAATACTCCCAAATTTATTCCTGGAAGCAAGCAACACTCTGATTCTAAAACTAAAGAAGGACTCAACTAAGTAAGAGAATTACAGGCCAATCTCCCTAATGAACATTGATGCAAAAATCCTCAATGAAATAATGGCAAACAGATTTCAGCAAATTATCAAGACGATTGTACACCATGATCAAGTGGTATTTATCTCAGGGATGTAGGGATAGTAAATCCATAAATGTAATGCATCATATTAACATAGCCCAGGACAAAAATTATATGATCATCTCAATAGATGCAGAAAAAGCTTTTCACAAAGTCCAGTACCCATTCATGATTAAAAAAAAAAAACCCTATAGAAAATTGAAATACTTTGTCTCTATCTCAATCTGATAAAAGCCATCTACAACAAACCAACAGCCGACATCAGACTAAGTGGACAAAAATTGAAAGCTTTCACTCTAAAATCAGGAACAAGACAAGGATATCCGCTCTCTCCACTCTTATTCAACATAGTCCTGGAAACTCTAGCCAGAGCAATTAGACAAGAAAAGGAAATGAAAGGAATAAAGATAGGAAAGGAAGAAGTTAAACTATCATTATTTGCAGATGAAATACTTTACATAGAAGACCACAAAGACTCCACCAAAAGACTTCTAGATTTAATAAGCAAATTTAGTAACATAGCTGGTTATAAAGTCAACACTCAAAAATCAATAGCCTTCTTGCATACAAATGACAAACTTACTGAGAGAGAAATCAGAGAAATTATACCTTTCACAATAGCATCCAAAAAAAGAAATACTTAGGAACTGATCTAATGAAAGATGTAAAGAACCTCTACATTGAAAACAATAGTAGTCTGAAAAAGAAGATTTATGAGGATTTTAGATAATGGAGAG
This sequence comes from Hydrochoerus hydrochaeris, assembly GCA_004027455.1. NCBI lineage: Eukaryota > Metazoa > Chordata > Mammalia > Rodentia > Hydrochaeridae > Hydrochoerus > Hydrochoerus hydrochaeris. The sequence continues at coordinate 91,930 of PVLA01003734.1, forward strand.
ATATTCCATGTTCTTGGGTAGGAAGAACCAATATAGTGAAAATGGCCATACTTCAAAAACTGTTATATAGATTCAGTGTAACCCAGTCAAAATTCCAATAGCATATCTCACAGAATTAGAGAAAAAAATCCTGAGATTCATCTGGAATAAGAAGAGACCTAGAATAGCAAAGGCGATCCTGGGCAACAAAGACAAGACAGGGGGCATCACAATCTCTGACTTGAAATTATACAATAAAGCTACTGTGATAAAAATAGTGTAACACTGGCCAAAAAAAAAAGACCTGAAGATCAATGGAATAGATTAGAAGATACAGAAATGACTGCAGACACACTAGGCTACCTTATCTTTGACAAAGCTACCAAACACATTCACTGGAAGAGAGATAGTCTCTTTAATAAACGGTGTTGGAAAAACTGACTTTCCATATGCCAAATATTACAACTGGCCCCATAACTTTCACCATCTACTAACCTAAAATCAGAATGGATCAAAGATCTTAATATTAAAAGAGAAACATTAAATCTGCTGGAAGAGAGTAGGTAAAACTCTTCAAGACATTATCATAGGCAAAAACTTTATGAATTGTTATGTACTGCTATACTCAATTATACTGCTATATTCATTTATGCCTGATGATATAGACATTCTATTGAAGATAATAAGAAACAACACAGTAATGATTGTAGATCACTTTGTACTGTGGTTTTATATGACTTTTTGGTTTTATGTTTTTATAGGAATTTGTTTTGTTTTGTCTTGCTAAGTTTTGTTTTTCCCTCTAATACAGAAAGGATAGAAATATATGCAGAGATTCATGCATGCGTAGCTGTTTACACTCTCACTGTTTGAATATCTACTTTGTATGCTTTAATTTTGTAACTTGAACAACTATTTCTAAGAGGACAATGTGTAATTTATTAACTAGTGATTTCTTATTGTTTATCTTTTTTTGGAATTGTGTATTACCTCTACCCTTTACATGTTTTTGTTTCGCTTTAAATAAAAAAAAAGAAAAAGAAAAAAAGGTCCTTTGAAGAAAAGGAGATTTAAGAGGATATCAGAAAAAGAAAAGAAATCCCTTATTCTTGGATAGGAAGAACCAATATAGCCAAAATGGCCATACTTTCAAAATTGTTACTCAGATTTAATGCAACCTTCTTTAAAACACCATTAGCACAACTCACAGAATTAAAGAAAACAATCCTAAAATTCATCTGGAATCAGAAGAGAACTAGATTAACAAAGGCAGTTCTGGGCAACAAAGGCAAAGTGGGGAGCATCACAATCTCTGAGATGAAATGATAGTATATGAACAGCTACTTTGAAGACAAGACAATATGGCAGCCAGTGTTGATTTAATATCATCTTGCTCTGAAGTCCTACCATGCTCTTGTTTTTCTATTACCATTAGTTCTATCACGTTGTGTCTTATTGGATTTTAATATGAATGATAGTAAAAACAAAATTTTCTGGAAAATGAGATAATATAGCAGTCATTGTTTATCTTCGGTTATTTGGTTCAGAATGCCTTGCAATACTTTTATTCTCCTGAGTTGTTTTATTCTACTTTGTTATGTTTGACATTATTGTGTGTAAAGCTAAGCTCAGCTTTCAAAGAAAGAGAGATTATAATAGCTACTGTTAATATCCAATTGTCTTGTTGTGAAGTGCTGTGTTGCTTACATTGTTCTGCTCTGATCTACTTAGATCTGTCTTCTTTTGCTTTTTTCTCTTTAAAATAAAAAAAAGAAATTATACTATAAAGTTACTGCATTAAAAACAATGTAGTACTGGCAAAAAATCAGACCCAAAAATCAGTGTAACAGATTAGAAGATGCAGAAACAACCCTGACACACTAAGCCACCTTATCTTTGACAAAGATGCCAAATACATTCACTGGAAGATAAACAGTCTCTTTAATAAGTGGTGTTGGAAAAACACATGCCAAAGATTAAAGTTGGACCCATGTCTTTCACCATGCACTAAACTAAAATCAGAATGGATCAAAGATCTAAATATTAAAACAGAAACATTAACTCTGCTGGAAATAAAACTTTTTAAGACAGTGGTATAGGCAAAGGCTTTATGAACAAACCTCTGATTCCACAGGAACTGTGGCAAATGATCAACAACTGAGATCTCATCTTACTAAAAAGCTTTTGCACAGCAAGAGAAACCACCAACAGAGTAATCAGACAACCCACAATGTGTGAGAACATGGTTTCCAGCTGTTCCTTAAAGGATTACTACCAAAACAAAACAAAAAAAAGAACTCAAAAAAATCAGTCCTTCCAGATTTAAAAATCCAACCCATAAAAAATGAATCAAAAAATGGGTATTTTTTTATTGATGAATACACACTTCTCAGATGAAGAGATACAAACATTAAATAAATATATGAAAAAAATATTCAACATCATTGGTCATTCAAGAGATGCAAATTAAAAAAACACTGAAATTCCACCTCACCCCAGAAAGGATGGCTATTATCAAGTAATAAACCAATAATAAATGCAGGAGAGGCTGGGAAAAATAAATCCTTCTCCACTGTTAGTGGGACTATAGACTGGTGCAAACACTGTGAAAATCAGTGTAGAGATTCCTCAAAAAGCTAAGACTCAAGGTCCCATTTAACCCAGCTATTCCCTGTCTGTAGAAATCAGTGTGGAGATTCCTCAAAAAAGGACTCAAGGTCCCATTTGATCCAGCTATTCCCCTTCTGTGTATCTTCCCTGAAGAATTAAAAACACCATAACATAGCAATATATGTGAACCCAAGTTCATAGCAGTATGATTTGTAATAGCTCAGTCTTAGAAACAATCTAAATGCCCAACAATTGAGGCATGGATAAAAAGATGTGCAATGGAGTATACAATGGAGTACTACTCAGCCATAAAAAGGACAAACTTGAGACTTATAGGTAAATTGATGCAAGTTGAAGCCATATACAGTAGTGAAATAAATCAGATATGCATGTGTAAGCATTGTATTGTCTCACTAGTGTGAGAAGCTGAAACAATATATGTATATATCATAAATATATGTATATATCTTATCTTTTTCTGTAAATCTTCTGGAAAATAGGTAAAAGTCTTGAAGACATAGTTATCAGCAAGGACTTCCTAGAGAGAACCCCAACTGCACAAGGAATAACACCAACAATCAACAAATGGGAATGTATCAAATTAAAAAGCTTCTGCACAGCAAAGGAAACAGCCAACAGAGCAAAGAGACAACCAGCAGAATGGGAAAGAAAATTCCACCAGTTATTCCTCAGGTAACTGACCTAGAATATATAAAGAGATCAAAAAAATCAGATCAACCTCAAAATGAAAAACCCAATTAGAAAATGAGTAAGTAAAATGAATACACACTCCATGGAAGAAGAATTGCAGATGGCAAATAAATACATTAAAAAGTTCAATATCTCTGGCCATTAGAAAAATACACATTAAAACAACACTGAGATTCTATCTTACTTATGATAGCATAAAAATGCTATCAAGAATGTGAGCAAAACAGAACATTTGTGCCTTGTTGATGTAACCTAGTACAACCGTTTTTGCAAATCAGTTTGAAGATTCCATTTGACCTGATATTCCCCTTCTAGGTGTCTTCCCAAAAAGTTTAAGATATCACATTACAGTAATTTATGAATACCTATATGTTTACCAGCACAATTTGCAATAACTAAATCTAGAAAGCAGCCTATATGAACATCAAGAAATGAATGGGTAAAGAAAATGTGATATTTATACACAGTGGAGTACTCTGCCATAAAGAAGGATAAATGACGCATTTCTAGAAAAATGTATGCACCTTTGCTATAGTAAGCGGAAACACCTAAATGATGCCCAGGATTTGGAGGCAGTCAACAGCTTTATTTCACACTGGTGGTCCTGACTAGGCTTGTCCCCACCGTCAGGCTCAGAACTATAGGTTTTGATAGGGGAGGGCAGGCCCAGTGACTTTGGGGAACAGGTAGGTCAAATGGGAAATGGAATCTCAGTGTCTAAGGTGTTGGCATGGGGAAAGAACCAGAAAGTGAATTGCAGGCATCAGGGAACAAGCAAGGAGACCATATTCCATGGGCAGGTTGGAAAATAAAAATAGAATACAGAGGCCTTTCCACCTTACCTGGAGACTACAATGTTAAATGACATAAATCAGACACACAAGTTTACCATATGATTTCTCTCACATGAGGAACCCAAAATATAAATAGAGCAAAAGTAGCAAGATAATAGGAAACAGCAAAAAAGACTTGTGCAAATGGGAAGGGGACACAGTGGAGATGGAGGCTCAGTGGAGAGAGGGGAGAATAGTACTAAAGAAAAATGAAGATGTGTTATGTACAAGTAACAATTCCCTACTGAAACATGATCTTATGTACTGCAAACATGTACTGATTTAAAAACTTAATAATTTCAAAAAGAAACTGTCAAAATCAAAAGGTTAAGACAAAGAAGACCTAAAACAAAGTCAAAACCAAAAACAGAATACAATAATATCCAAGAACTGTGAGGCAGCTACACAAGGTGTACATATACATAGCAAGAATCCCAGCAAGAGGAGAGAAGAACATCTGAAATAGCAATTACTGACACTTCCCACAAACAATGTCAGACATAAAATTACAGATCTAGTGAATTCATACAATACAAGCAGAATAACCGCTGTTTTAAAAAAAAAAAAACCTACATCATCAAGGCATATCACTTTCAAACTACAGTAACTCATAAAGAGTAGTCCTTTTAAAACAGAAAAAAGAAAAAACTCACACCTTATAGGACAGAAAATATAAACATTACATCTGACATCTCAAAACTATGCAAACAAGAGGAGAGTAAAGTGAAATATTAAGGTCTTGAGAAGGAAAACCCTCCACTTAGAAGCCTGTAATCTGTGATATTCTCCTCCAAAAGTTTAGGAGAAATAAAGAGTTTCCCAGGCAAACACAAATTGAAGATATTTGTTATAAGCAAACCTAACCTGTAAGAAATGTTAAATGAGGCTTCTTGGAGAAAGGAAAAATTATATAGATCAGAAAACCTATTTAAAAAGAGTATTAGGAAATAAGGGAAGGCAAAATAAAACATAATATTTTCTTCAAAATAATCTCAATGAATTGGGTAATCTTTGCTTCTAAGTGCAAGGAGGGGAGAGAAATTGATGCTTATATATAACTAAAATGAGTAACAGCAGCCGGGGGCTTCATCAGCTGCCGGCGCATCAGGGCGAGAACTATCAGCGACTCCTGAGCTCTGCATCATGTTGGAACTTGGGATGCTGGGAGAACAGGCAGCTTGCTTGCCACACTGGTAAGCAGTAGGGGGCCTGTGCGGGCTAAGAATCAAACATCAGTCCATATTGCCCCCCACCCCTTCCCCATCCTTTAGTAAGTGGGAGCCGGAGTTCCAAGTATCTCTTTGAAGGATAAATATATGCAGTGCAGCAAGTAAGGGGGATTTCCTTCTACCATCTCTTTGAAGGCAAATATTTTTATCACTGTTTTACTCAGTTTTGATTAATGGTACTGCTCTATTCAATATTCTGTTTTTATAAGTTCAATATTTCCTTCCATTTTGCCCTACCTGACTGGAAGAACAGCTAATGTGAACAGAATGGGATGTACTATTGTGCCTATTGCTGGTGTCCTGGTGACCTGCTGTGAGGTTCTGTGCCAATTTCACTGCACTGCCTCGCATGGATTTGTTCTGTCTTGTTCTGCTGTATTTTGCTATCTTCCAAAAAAAAAAAAGTAGATAAAAAGTAATAAAATGCCTCCAAAAAAACTCCCAACTCCACCAAGGTTGATCCATGGGGCATAGATGAGAAGAAACTCGAAAACAAAGCAACAGAATAATATAAGGTGATTGAAAAGTAAATAACAACAACAATACAGGTCAGTAAGGTACTGAGCAACCTGAAACAGGATATAATTAAACAGATAATGGACTTAAAAAGCAAAAGGAGGAACAGAAAGTGCTCTAAAGAATATAACTGCATTTATGTTTAAGTGTGTAGGATTGATAACCATGTTGCTGTTATTGGATCATTGAACTTCTTTGCAGCCTCACTGCTTGAATGTCCACTCTATATGCTTTAACTTTGTAACTTGAACAACTATGTCTAAGAAGACAATATGTAATTTATCAACCAGTGATTTCTTACTGTTTATTTTTTTTCTGGAATTCTGTATTGTTTCTACTCCTTTTTCTGTTTTGCTTTTTTCCTCTTTAAATAAAATTAAAAATTAAAAAAAAATGAATGACAGCAATGATATGGATGATATAAAGCTAATTTTGTATTAGCTCTATCTGGGAAGCAGTAGAGTGCTATTTAAAAATAGACTTGAATTAGTTATATATATATATATATATATATTGCAAATTATACTGCAATAACTTTTTAAAGTCTTTAAAAGGTATAATTGATACACTAAGAAATTAGAGAAATTATATAAAAATCTTATCAATTAAACCCAAAATGCAGAAAACAAGTGGAAGACATAGAAAGAGCAAGGGCGAAAAACAGAAGACAGTAATGAATAGGGTATACATTAATCCAACTAATCAATTGCCTCAAATATCAATTTTTTAAAGATATCAATTAAACGACATAGATTGTCAGAGTAGATTATATAAACACTAGGACCCAATCATATGTTTTCTACCAGAATTTCACCCCAGAATTTCCCTTTTTGTGCGTGTTTGTTTGTTGTAGGATATTTTGTTTTGTTTTTTAAACAGGCTCTCTCTGTGTAGTTCAGGCTGGCCTGGAACTCACTGTATAGCCCAGACTGGCCTCAAATTCACAGTGATCCTCCTGGCTCAGCCTCCCAAGTGCTGAGACGGCAAGTGGATACCACCATATCTGGCTAAGAAATCTCTTTTAAATACAAAGACACATATAGTTTTACAAGGGTGGAGAAAAATAAACCACTCCAATGCTACTCAAAAGAAAGTAGAAGAAGCTATATTAGTAACAGACAGAGAAGACTTCAGAACAAGAGAAGCTATCAGGGATAAACTAGGGCATCACATAAAGGGATCAATACTCCAAAAAGATATAACAATCCTTAATGTACATGTGCTCAGGAAAATACATCAAAGAGGGGAAAAAGCCATAGAAGTGCAAAAATAATAGATGAATCTACTATTATAGTTGAAAACTTTAACATACTTCTGTCATAAATGCGAAAATCCAGAGTGACCCTAGCAAGATAATTTAATCCTCCTGGTCTATTTCCAGATCTCTAAGTAAGCTACCTTGCTGACTTGTATGAGAGTTCAATTTTTTGTGTTTTTTTTTTATTTGGTTGGTTGGTTGGTTGGCTTTTGTTTTTGTTTTTAATTTTGTTTTTCTTTTTAAGACAGAGTCTCGCTATGCAGTTCAGGCTGGCCTTGGGCTCATTTTGTAGCCCAGGCTGGTCTTGCAATGATCCTTCTGCCTCAGCCTCCCAAGTGCTGGAATTACAGGATTGCACCACCACACTAGCTAAGCGAGTTAAATTAATAATTTAAGTAAAACAATTGGGCTAGGCTGGGGATATAGCTCAGTGGGAGAACATTTGTCTAGCATGCACAAGGTCTGAGTGTGCTCCCTAGGGCTACAAAATAAACAAACATAATCAAACAGTTCACTTAATATTTCCACATAAGTAGAAGTAAATAAAGGATAACATCATTGGGTAACTGACACCTCAGAGATACACATCATACCATTATCTCCATTTTTACAAAAAAGGAAAATTAAATGTAGATTCAGGAACTTATCTACAGTCAATGTTTAAATGGCAGCTAACATTTGAATTTAGAGGAGAAAGGGGGATCTTAGTGGGACATGGTAGTGCCTGCTTATAATCCCAGTAATTCTGGAGGCTGAGCCAGAAGGATTGCAAGTTTGAGCCTGGCCTAGACAGTTTAGATAGTTAGTGAGAGCCTGTGTCAAAACTGTAAAAAAAAATTAAAATTAAAAAAAAAGCTGTGTATGTAGCTCAGTGCAAAGGACCTGGGTGCAAAGTATGATGATAAATACATAGGAAGGAAGGAAGGAAGGAAGGAAGGAAGGAAGGAAGGAAGGAAGGAAGGAAGGAAGGAAGGAAGGAAAGAAGGAAGGAAGGAAGGAAGGAAGGAAGGAAGGAAGGAAGGAAGGAAAGAAAGAAAGAAAGAAAGAAAGAAAGAAAGAAAGAAAGAAAGAAAGAAAAAAGGAAGGAAATGGTTTCTACCTGCTACCTTGAGATCAGAATGTTAAATGGAATCAAATACATACATGAAATTGGATAACATTTTTATATGAGAAAGCCAAAATATAAATTTTTTAAAAACTAAAATGAAAGAGAATAAAAAAAAGAGATTGATATTTCGCAAATGAAAAGAGGATGTAAAAGCCAAAAGAGGGGGAGAGGGTGGAGAACAGCAAGAGGGGGCAGAGGACAGCGGATAAAAAGAATTAAAACAAACCAGGCATACTGGTACATGCCTGTAATCTCAGGACCTAGGAGGCTGAGGCAGAAGGATCACCACAAATCTGAGGCTTGTCCAGGCTACATGATGAAGTCAAGGCCAGACTGAACTACATAGGAAGACCCTGCTCAAAAAACAACAAAAATGTATTAAGATAGTTAAGTATGTGTACCTACCACCTAAGGTGAATGTTAACATTATGTACTACAAATATTAACTAATAAAAAAATCTTTATATAAATAGAAAATAAATTTTTAAAATCAATATATCAAACCCATCAACAATCTAATGAAAATATCACATGACTATTGCTAAATGTAGAAAAATTACTTGACAAAATACAACACTCATTCATAATAAAACTCACCAAACTAGGAAAAGAGGGAAATGTCTTCAATTTGATGAAAAGTATCTAACAAAAAAGCATTGTTAACATTGTACTTAATAGTGGAAAACTGTAAGTTTTCCCACCACAATCAAGGATGAGCATGTTCCATCTCCTCCTTGCCTTTCAACATTGTATCATAAGTCCTAGAATACAATAATATGCATGTAGCTGAATCCAGCATTTATGAATGGTTCATTTTCCAGGGCTGGGATTGGCAAATGTGAACGCTGCGCACGCCAAGGGTGGGAAGCTGGCATACCGTATAAGGGAGGGAACCAGGTGTGCTTTTCCCCCTTTTCTCCCCTTTGCTCTTGTCACTTGCAGCTGCCATGAATGGCTGCCCTCAGCCACACCACCCTGTTTTGGAGCCAGCTGAGTATAGACTAAGACCTCCAAAAACTAAACTAAATAAACCTTTCCTTGCTTCTCTTTGGACAGCAGGTATTTTGTCTCAGCAACGAGAGAAAAGTAACAAAGACGCCAGCATCCTGGGAAGCTAAGGCAGGAGGATCAGAAATTTGATGCCTGCCTGGGGAAACTGGCAATCTATCACGACCCTGTCTCTCAAAAAAAAAAAAAAAAAAAAAAAAGGAAAAAAAGGGCTGCACTTGTAACTCTGAAGGCCTTGAGTTCAATCCACAGTGCCACTTAAAACACAAAAACAAAGCAGTGCTATAATAATTTAAAATGTAAAGCTATAAATACCTGAGAGATAACATAGGACAAAATGTAGAAAACCACAGAAATTACTTCTTAGGTAAAACATCAAAGGCACAAGCCAGGAGACAGATAATTGATAAGAAGGGCTTCATTCAAATTAAGTGTTTTGCTCTGTGAAGGACCCTATAAGAATAAAAAGAGTAGAAAAAAACTGCATGCAAAACCACATTTCTGATAATGGGCTATTAACAAAATATACAGAGAACTCAACAAGAAAATGAATTCATCAGTTTACATAATATAGCTACTGATGATGAAACAAAAAAGAATTGATATCAGTTTTGTGAATTTTTTTCCTCAAAATCCATAATCTGAATTTAATCTTGAGAAAAAAATCAGACAAACTCAAATTGACAGACATGAGAAATACCCATTACTTTTCAAAAATGTCAAGATCATAAGAATCAAACACAGACCAAGGAGCTGTACCAGATTGGAAGAAATTAAAGAAGTAAGACAGCCAAACACAATACAAGATCTTGAACTGAATCTTGACCAGAAAAAGAGCAGTAGCACTATAACAGGTATAAGTAAATTCTTTGTACTATTTTTGTAATGTTTTTGTAAGTCAGAGACTACCCAAAAATAAAGCTAAAAATTGTTTTAAAAGACCAAAACTAAAAACAAACAAACAAAAAACAACCTTCCTGTGAGCCAATAGTGGCCATGTGACCTGGGAAGAGAAGTAAGAAGAAGATAACTCCTTCCTGTGAGCCAACTAGCACGTGAGCTGGGAGACAACAATTACTGACCCCTCCCCTCTACGCAGTCACTGATGTCCTGAAAGCAACTGGCTGATTTGGAAAAACACAGGCTGAGATGAAGGCTACTGAAGTAATAAAACAACTTAAAGCCCATATTGTTTGATTGACTTTGTAGACCTAAAGCTGCTAATCTGAACATCTATTTAGAGGATAACAATATGCAATATAACAACTACTAGGGATTTTCTTCTGAAGGTGGTAGACATTGTTAATTCCCTATTATCTTGTGTTAAAGCCCTGTATCATTTTCATTGTTTTGTTTGGTTTGGTTTTATTCTGTTTTGTTGTGTTTCACTGAACTATACCTAATGGCATAAGCAGCTATTTTGAACATAACAAGAGGCATTATGGTAGCCATTGTTGATTTTGTATTACCTTGTTTTGAAGTCTTGTATCTTTTCACTGTTTTGTTTTGATTGGTTTTATTGTTTTATTTGGTTTTATTCCCTTTAAAATTAAAAAAAAAATCGCCAAAACACCAAATTACATATTTCACTGTATCACTCAGCGCTTTCAAGAGAAGCAAACCCATTACTTTTTTTACTCTAAATTTGTACGTTAGCATTATAATAGCTGGATGCACATCTCAGTACCTTTTCCTGAAGGATACAGGCCACAATCTATGTGTTTATCCACTTGTATGATGAACAGCTATGTGTGCAAAAGTAGCAAAACAGGATTTGGACACACCTGTATGCTTTGGCTAACTGGTTTTGCATATGTTTGCTTAAGCATCACAGAAGATCCATTAGACCCATGCAACTCCAGGATTTGCTTTATAAATTTTTTAATTTTAAAGGTTTTTTGGGGGGAGAGTTTAAGTAGCTCAATTCAGTACATTGGTACACGAAAATCAGATTTATAAGATTTGAAGGAGGTCTCTAGGTCAAATTACTTATGTATGGGTGATGAAGATTACCCATTATGATAAAATACATGTTTCATAACACAATAGTGATGTGGGTCTTATGTGATGGGGATGAGGATGAGGATGATGACAATAATGGCTTTGATGTTGGCCATGTGAGCCAAAGTTCCTGGAACAGTGAAACGGTGCAAGAATTGACTGATGCAGACCTCAATTCAGATGCTGAAAAAAACAGTTATGTGAATACATATCTGACTAGTGAAAATGTTACAAAATGGCATTCAAACAAATGGAAGGATCCAATGTTAGTACCACAGCTGAAAATATAGTAAAGATCTTAGCAGGGGTGAAATGTATTGAAAAGAATGCCAGCAATGACATTCAATGTTGGAAATTATAACAGAGAAAATGCTAAAAGATGCTGTAAAATACACAAAGGCTAAAATGCAAGTAAAATGTTTTGTATGTACCAGTAGTCATATTCAAATATGTATCTATTATGACACCTCATAGGCTGAACCGAAAGCATTCATAGGTCTTCTGTACTTAGTGCAGACTTCTCATTGTGATCACAGGAATGTAGAAGACCTATGAGAAAGCAGCAGGTCAAAATATGATACAAACATTGTAGATGCAAAGACTTATTATTCTTTCAATTTAGACCTTTATCCTGGAACTCAGTCATCCTTATTCGTATAGTAATAAACGAAATGATGTTGTGAACACACTTACTGCTCCCATCTCCCAAACTAATTGAATTTCTGACAATTGGTATACCCAGTCCTAATTCATGTTACATTTGCTACCAAGCACAAGTTGAACAGCACAGGGACTGTACACAAGAACAAAAGAGAAATTCCAAATGAAATGTTGCAATTTCAAAATAGACAACTGTATAGTACAATCTTTGAATTTCAGAAAGATATAACATTGGCCTTGTATATGACAAAGAAAAGTAAACTAGTACTGCTGATGTCAACATTTCACCATGATGCAAATACTGATAGGTAAATATCAACAAAACAGAAGGCTGAGATGGAAACTTCCAACAACAAAAGCAAACGTATAGATGTGGATGAGTTATGCAGCAGCTATGATGTCACTTGAAACACAAAGCATTGACCAATGTTTGTGCTTTTCTTTATCCTAAACATACATACATACATAGTTTGATAGTTTACAAAGAAAATAAGTACAAAATATCATGGAGAAATTTTCTTACAGCATTGGAACTGCAGCTCATAAAAATCATTTATAGCAGAGGAAAAACAAAATGTTTCTGCCCAAAAAACTATGCCAAAAAGATTGTGGATCATACTGGCAAGCTGTGATACTGGATAGGTCCAGTATCACAAAGACCTTCTATGACAACAGGAAAACAAAAAAGACGTCAACTATGCCCTACAATAAAGTACAAGAAAACAAAATGAATGCACTATCAGTGTGATACTTGTGTATGAAACATGCAGTTGTCATGTGTGAAGACTGTCTTGGGTGTCAGAGTTAAAGCAAAGCTTCTTTCTGTGGTAGACTTTTGTATTTACACTGTAGTTCACATAGGTTATTTTGCATGTTATTTTTTAGATTTTTGTATGCAAATAAGCACTTATTACATGTGATACTATATTTTGATAGCTTATTTCCCTGCTAAGTGCATGCTGTGCAACATAGTAGAAAGCTCCTGACAAAACAGGAAGAGAAGTGACAAGATTGCCACATAAGAGCTAAGTGAGTGTAAAATGTGTGCGGGGAATATGCAGTTGTCATGTGTAAAGACTGCCTTGGGTGTGACAGGTGACACAAAGCTTATTTTTATGGTAGAGTTCTGTTGTCAGGGTTTACGAGGGAAAAAGTTTAATATAGGACACATGATTTAAAGGATTATTTTTTAAAAAGTCAAATGTAAAAGCATGCAGGAGGTCTGCCCACACACTACAGACCCAAAGAATCCAACTGACGGCCTGGATCCCACAACAATATCCTGCATGAGTCCAGGCAAAGAATTAGAGCAATGTCCTCCCCAAGTCCAGCGGGAGGCCATGAGCCCACAAGGTCTCATGCAAGTCCGTATCAAGGATCTGCACTGGGAAGGCCCAAAGGTCAGTGGTGGAAGCTAGAAAGTCTGTGCCAGTGGGATGAAGGATCTATGCCATTAGGCCAAGGGGTCTACACATGAGCCAGGAAGCGATGCTTAAAGGAACAGAGCTTCCCTGAAAAGAACCAAGCCATCCTCAGCAACAGCAAGGAACTGAGCTCCTCTGACTTTGAGAAAAGCTGAGTTCGTATCAGGAAAACCAGTGTGATAAGCTTCTCCAGAACCAAAGGCACACCATCTCCCAGTTCTTTTTATACTGTTGGCAACAATCCTAGTCTTCCACACTCAGCACCACAGGTTCAGTTCAGCTGAGTGTTACAAGTTGACAATTGGTTTATCCACCACAGATTCTATTGGTATTTTCACTGTAGTTCATATACAAATTTCTGGTTTTATCTTTTAGATTTTCTAAGGAAGTGTAAAAATGTTGGTGTCTTTTAAAGCCAGTGTAAAAATGTTGGTGTCTTTTAAATGCAAAGCCAGTGTAAAAATGTTGGTTTCTTTTAAATGCAAAACATATATTAATCTAGTTATTTTATTAATATTTTAGTTCTTGTTAACTACACACTGTATAAAAAGAACCTCATGACCTCTGAGATGTCAAGTATGTCCTACAAAAAGGTAAAGAAAGCAAAAAGTATATGCTATCAGTGTAAGTGATGTTTGTACAGAATGTGTTGTCAAGTGTGTAGACTGCATTAGGTGTGATAATTGAAGATTACTTCCTTGTAGAGTGCTATTAGTATTTTCACTGTAATTCATATAGAAATTTATTCATGTTTTTTACACTGTACACACCAAAAATCAGTCTATGTTGAAAATTTTGAATGTTTTATAAATATTAAAAATACTCAATACCTTACTTTTGTGTTTTTCCTATATTAAGTACTCATTGTTTAATAAAACTCATAAAATTATAATTCATCAACAGAAATATTCTAAAGAATAAACATGGACTTAACAGACCCATATTTATGTGCCTTGATGAAAAAATTAGTGTTATGCTCCAAGGTCTACTGCAAGATATACAAACATGGGAGAATGTACAGCATCAGCTTATGATGGCTCCCAAGGTCAGATGCGGAGCCTGCATACCAGCAATCTGAAGGATCCAGTCCAAGATCTAGAGTTCACTGTAGTGTCCCGTCTGAGTCTGCATCATGAGGCCAAAGTGTCTGTGATGGAAAATTGAAGGGTCTGGACTGGAAGCCAGAGGACATCCAAGGTGAAGACCAGAGCTCCTCCAAAGAAACAGAAACACCCTCCTTCCTAATTTGCCTTTTATACTATTCTGGTGACAATCTCCTGAGGGTGGCTCTTCCACACCCAGAACTATGCTGAGCCAATTTAGTTGTGTGTTTCTTACTCAAGTTGATATGATCAGTTAACTATTACATACTCCAAAGATAAGCAGCAAATAAACATATGAGAACATGCTCAAAGGTACATGTATTAGGAAATTGTAGGTTAAAATGGGGTACCACCACATACAATGGCCAAACCCTAAATTCAGATAACACAAATGCTGTCAACAATGTGGAACCACAGAAACTCTCATTCATTTCTGGAGGAATGCACAGTGACACAGCCACTCTGGATACCAGTTTGGCAGTTTCTTACAAAATGAAATGGTTGGGCATGGTGGAGCATGCCTGTAACCCCAGCACTTGGGAGGCTAAGGCAGGAGGATTGCAGCAAGTTTGAGGCCAACTTGGGCTTAGTGAGTTCAAGGCCAGCCTGCACTACAAAGTGAAACCCAGTCTAAAAGAGAGAGACAAAGAAAAAAACAAAAGTCTTACTATATGATCCGATAATCGTGTTCCTTACCCAAATTAGTTGAAAACTTCTGTCCACACAAAAGCCTAGATATTTTCAGTAGCTTTAGTCCTGACTGCCATCAACTAGAATCAAGATGTTCTTCAGGTGTCCTTAGCTGAATGGACAGTGTTACAGACAATGGAATTCACTGCCAAAAAGAATTAAGTATCAGCCAGGCATGGTGGCGCATGCCTGTAATCCCAGCACTATGGAGGCTGAGGTGAGAGGATTGTTGCAAGTTTGAGGCCAACCAGGGCTACAAAGTGAAGTCAAGGCCAGCCTGAACTGCATAGAGAGACCCTGTCTCAAAAAGACCAAAAAAAATTAAGTATTGAGCTATGAAAATACTTGTGAAATAGGAAGAAAATATTCATATGAGAAGGAAATACGGGAAGGGGAAGGGGAAGGGGAAGGGGAAGGGGAAGGGAAGGGAAGGGAAGGGAAGGGAAAAGGAAAAAATGATTAAAGAGAAGTTAAAGTGGAAACAAAGCTTTTGTAAATGAGGGAAAGAAAGGCTAAAGAGAGAGTACGGGAATAGGAAAAAAAAAAAAAAAAAGAACCAAGTTGTAGCCATGTACAGGTACAATTCCCTATAATGAATGTGATCATTATACTTAAAATGTACCAATACTTTATAAATTGAAAATTTACAACATGTAGAAATTACTTGCATATGACAGTGAAGGAAGATTATTTTTTTTAGAAGTCAGTCTAAAATGGCTGTACATTCTATGATGCTAACTACAGGGACATTTTGGTAATAGCAAAAGAGTAAAACTCTCAGCGGTTCCCAGGAGCTAATGGACCTGGGTGGGACAAATACGCAGAGCAGAGATGATTGCTGGGGCCATGAAACTATTCAGTATTAATACTCTAGTGGTGGCTACATCATTCATTACACATTTGTTGAAAGTCATCAAGTAATCAGTATGTACTAATAAAAATATTTTTAAAACACCATTATCTGTTCAACACCAAGAATGAGTGTGAATATAAACTGGGGACTTTTGGTGATAATGGTATGCCCATGCATGTTAGCAATTGTACCAAATGTACTACTGTGGAATGAGATATAGATAACTTTATTGGTTAGGGTTCTCTAGAAGACAATCAATAACTTTAATTATTTCATTATGGCCAGAAGCCACAGAATGAGGAGTCAATGGTGCATAGGCAGTTAGAGATCAAGGGCTAGAAGCTCCCTGGAATCACCAGTATGAGTCTACACTGAAGGACTGAAGAAACAGGAATCTGATGTCCACTGGCAATGAAGCCAGCCAGACACCCACAAAGGGGAATCTAGTGACAGAGGGAGAGGGGAAGTAGAGAACTAAGACCCGGTGCATGTAAGTACCGATTCCCCAGGATGAATGTATTCATTCTGTATCACTAATATGTACTAATAAGAGAAGACATCCACTCAGGCAGAATGGAACTATTTGAAATGGTGGCCAACTTCTTCCTCTTTGCCCTTTTACTTCTATCTGGTCTAGAAGTCTACTGAATAGTGTCACCCACACTACTCGCCTACAGTCAAGGTAAATCTCGCCCCTCAATTTGCTGGCTTATATTGTCAACCATCTCTGGACACACCCCAAAGATATAACCAAAAGTGCTTAACTTGCCAGGCATTTCTTAATCCAGTCAAGTCACAAAAAGTTAAGGCTGTTCACGTGGTGAGGCTGAGTACATTGGACTCTCTGCTCTCCACTTGACTCTGCCGAAACTGAAACTACTCTAAAGAAGTCTATTTAACAAGCAAACACAAGGTAGGTGGCCTGACCCAAAGGCAGAATCCTTCAACTAACTTGCACTGAATCCTGCTACTTGGCAAGAAGTAAAGCTAAAGAATCAAGCCTAGTGACCCCTCTGATCTACTTAGAAAGGACAGACAGGAACGATTTACTCTTGTCCCTATGTCCTTATCTCTCAGATGTACCAGTCACTTTCTCTCCCCATTTTTGTCACCTGTTTGTCCTGAAAGTAAAAGCATCAGCTGCAGGCTATCTGGTGCTGTCAGCACCAAGACTCCACAGCCTGTGCTCTGAAATACAAGGACCTGCAACAAGTCCCAGCACGGACTTCAGCTCTCTCTTGGGTAGGATTGTGATCAAGGAGATTATTCACCCTGTAGGTGGGTGACAGAATGATTCCCCAATTCAATATGAAAGCTGACCACAGTGATTTCAACCATACCGTACACTTTCCAAAAGGGACTCCAAAGAGCTTGAACCTGGCATTGTCCCCTGCCCAAAGCAATGAACAAGACCAAAGATTCAGAAAAGATCAAAACATAACATTTCATCCTGTCAAATTAATAGGAACAGATCTTAATCCTTCTTTTGGAGGTTTCAATTTCTCCACTTACACAATTATTTCAAGCAGTTTTAGCTAAATATACACACATTTTATATTTTATATACACTTGGTTTCTCTTTACATGAAAACTTAAAGTAGTGACCCCCTCATAGCTCCTCACCAACAGCCACTGAAGTAAAAAGCAGCCATACACAACTAAGGGCAACTTATTCTTTATTGATTAAAATGAAGAAAACATGCAGTAAAATACAAAGTCAAAAGGGGGGGAAGAGTTGAAAATTTTACATCTTCTATAATCTAGCATACATCACAAGGAGGAACCTCTGTTTACTGACACACCTTTATTCTGTCCTCCAGATAATTAAATAGTACCAGATGGCTCTAAGATTTGGTTCAAAACTTAAGTAAAATTCCCCAATTCATTAGTCCTTTAGAAAGACCACACATTTCACAAATAGCATTGGCACATATTATCTTGTGCTATATTGTTAATATAGCTATATACTCTAGGGACAAGGGCATCCTCTCAACCACAACTCCTGGTAAGGTTTTGTGCAGTTCCACCTGGGCAGTTTCTTTTCACCTGCTTTCTCAGGATCACTGCACAAGCCAGAAGGAATTCACCACACATCATGCAGAATAACACTGTCCTGAGACGGGGTGGTCTGTCTCCTCACTCCCAAAAGAGCAACTGAACTGAAAAGAGAAAGCCCCAGCCCATCTCTGTTAGTAGGCTTGTGCCATGGAGGTTCAAAGGTAACAGTAGCTGGAGAAAGTGAATGAAAGATAGGCTGCTACTCATGCCTAGCCCCATGTCAGACCATCCCCAGTCACAGGCTAGAAAAGGTTTGACCCCCTCCCAGGTTCATAAATAAATAGATTTTGATGGTTTTGCTTGAAACCAATGAATAGACTATGCAAGCCACTAATCGTATGCCAAACAGGACATTTATCTCCTTTCCACACTCCATTTGCCATTTCCCTGACCTTGCTTCCTCATCTCCATTCCCCACCACCTTAAAAAATAGAAAAACGCAAACTATTTTCCCAGAAAGCTGATCGATCTTTTCTCTCCCTCCTGGCTCAGCAGGCATTCTTCTTTAACCAATCCTGCTAAGACCTTGGTGTCTAATCTTCTAATCTACTCTCCTCCCAAACCTCATCCTATATCCATCCCCTTTCCCTTCCCGACATCCATCCCTTTCCCAACATGCCTCTGTACCCTAGCAGGTAAAGAATGCCCATGACTAAAGCTACAGGCTCAGAAAAGGTATGATAAGTAGTTATGGGGACAACTGTCAGGTGTGTTCCAAAAGGAAATAATCTTGTTCTTCAGATCCACAATATTGGAAAGGGCTCAAGTGATTCTATAAAAGGCAACTCTCTCCTTTCCATGGGCTTTAAGCCCACATCTGTGTGTCTCTTTAAGGCCAGATCAAGTATCTTATTCATATATAAAACTTGGTAACTTGATAAGGTTATTAGTTGTTAGACAAAGACTATGAAACAGTAGGAAAAAAGGAACATCAACCCCATTGATTATTCACATACTGCATTATGAGTGCTCTTTTTTAAACCTAAAGAATAAGTTATATAATTTCTGTAGAAAATCAAATGAACACTGTCTACTCATAAAACCCAAAAGTCACGGCACATGTGGTTTCACTTTCCATAATGAGTCAGGTTTAGCGCACAGGGACCCCTCCAAAAAGTCAGTGCAGGAGAGGGGCAGAAGGCAGGCCTCTGGCCCAGGGTGAGCCTCCTTTATTGCTGTAGAAATCTCAGCTTTGCACACTCACTTCCTTGTGACTTGGAGGCCAGGTGAACTGATTCTCATAGGAGGATCGAGGAGCAGTTTTTCTTCAATTTAATTTTTTAAAATTTGAAAATAAATACTTCTCCAATGATGAGTTCTGATTTTTCTTTTCAAAAACCACCTCTGGCAGAATTTACTTTTACAAGCCATTACTTGATATAATGGAAAATGCACTTGTAATGCAAAAACAGTCCAAAGTCCCAATCTGAAGAATCTGATGGCTGAAGTTTGATTATAGTCAGATGTTTTGCACCAGCTGAAGTTAAGGCTAGCAACCCTTTTGGAGGGAGCAATGAAGAGGGGGGTGCCTGAGAGCAGCTTTAGCAAAACACTTAAGAGACACCATGAACAAAACAAGAACACAGTTTAGGCTGCCTCCATCAGAGACTGTGCTTTTTTCCAACAGAAGTTGCTAGAATTCATATTAGGTACAAAGAAAAAACATTAATTAAATTCTCTGGGCTCCCACTGAACAATCAACTTTTAATTGCTACTTCAGTGGTAAAGAGAACCCAAGATGCCTACACTGTGGCAGGTGTGAGAACAGGCAGGATGAGGACGTCCACAGAGCTGCTACTTTCCACCCAGGCTGTCACTGGAGTAAGGCAAGAATGAGCTGAGATCTCCCTCCTGGCCTCGAGGCACATGAGCCACTTCTCAGTTAAAGAAGATGGGGGTGAGTGCAGCACATTTATTAACGGAACTCTTTGAAGGGATGCTGGCCACTGGTGACCCAACTGTTCTTTCCCTGTAGGGAAAAGGAGGGAGAATGGCAGGAAAAACAAAGAACTCTAAAGCTCCTAGACAGGTTTGTTGCTAGGTTCTTTGGCAGTAATGGGTTTAGGCCAATAGAAGCAACAGAGATATGCTGTGTGGAATCTCCTTAGGCCGCTTCTTACAGGGCGGTGGTTTAGCTGATGCTGAGCTGTGCAAATCCTATTAGTTTGCCATCATCGGGAATATCCGAGCCTTCAACACCAGATGCCTGAGGACCAAACAAAATGATAAACTGTGGATATTTACAAATAAAATTGCAGGTTATAATTAAAACTGATAGGGGATTATGGCTGTTGGCTGACTAGTCCCTGGGATATAAACGGGAGGCTGATGAAAGTGTTTTTTTCCGGAAAAGAAGGGGGCTGGGTACACAGTTGAGTCAGACTGCCTTATTGAACATAGGCTTGGGATCAGAGGTTCTGACAGGAAAAAGGAAGACAGGTCACTCAAAGAGAGACATTAGATCAAGACTGAAGACAATCCATTATAATATCCTCATCATATAAAAATGCATCTTCCAAGGCTGCTGGTGTATTAAAGGTAAGATTTCGGAGTGGGAGGGTGCTGGCAATCGAGCTGAGGATCTTGCACTCTTGCCAGGCATGTGCTGTGCCACTGAGCTATATCCCCAACCCTATAAGATGGTTTAACAAGAAGAAATCAATGCATACCAGTTTGAAAGTGACAGATCGATTTGACTGAGGTTCTTCCACAATTTTCTGCAAATTAGCAGCCACTATAAAAACATTAAAAAAAAAAAAGAAATGAGAAGCTTTATCCACTTTAATCATATCTAAAAAGTTTAAATGCTAGTTGAGCATCTTCCATGTATAACCAAAAGGAAGAGGAAAATATTGAATGATAATTTCCCAAATGAAAGTATCTTTTAAATTCATTTCTAGGCTGTACAGATATAAATCTTAAATCACAGTCAAATTAACTTTCTTTAAAATGTGTTGCTCTTCCTGTAAGCAGCCTGAGGTGACCTGTGAAAATGGTTCACTACTATCTTAACCCAGAAAACCCCACAAAACCACACAAATCAAGAGGCTCAAATCTTTATGTTCACTTTAAGAACACTCCTGAAAGTGCCCAGGCCATCAAGTGTATGCATATCCAAAACACCAAGTATCTGAAGGATGTCACATCAAAGAAGCAACATGCCATTGTGGCATTACAGTGGTGGAGTTGGTAGCAGTGCCTGGCCAAACAGTGGGGCTGGACACAGGGTCCGTGGGACAAAAAGAGTGAATTTCTGCTGCACGTGCTTAAAAATGAAGGGAGTGATGATGAACTGACGGGTTTAGATGTAGATTCTCTGGTCATTAAACATACCTGAGTGAACAAAGCACCCAAGACGTGCTGCCGTACTTACAGAGTTCACGGCCAGATTAACCCACACATGGGTTCCCCCTGACCCAGTGAGAGGATTCTTACTGAAAAGGAACAAACTGTTCCTAAACCAGAGAAGAAAGTTGCACAGAAGAAACTGAAGAAACAAAAACTTACAGCATGGGAATAAATTAAGCATAAAATAAATGCAAATAAAGAAAAAAAAAGTGTTAAGTTGCCTAGGACAAGCATCAGGTGAAAAAGGTACAATCTGCCTGTTCATGAACCAGAAGGCCTAGAACCAAGAAAGTATGGCCTGTAGCCTATTTCTGTTCTGCCTGTAAATTAACAACATTTTTAAAATGACACAGACTACATGGCCCATGAAGTCTGAACTACAGCAAGTCCCTGACTTATGTTCAAACTGAACTTTCACAGGTATACTGTTTAAGATTCACTGTGTCCATCTTTCAAATGTGTCTGAATTAAAATATTCTCCTGGAATGGAGCTTATTTGTAAGTCCAGGACTTACAATGTTCACGATCTGGCCTTTTACAGGAAGCTTCACTGATCTGTCAGAAATGATGGTTTTTACCATCAGTGATATATCCTTGTGTCAGACCTAACCTTAACCCTCTACCTTTCTTCTTGCTTGTTCTAGAACTAATTATGTTTGCTTACCTTTGTACACCACAACAAGATACACCAAAATAGCAATAACCTGTGACTTCTGCCATCATTTCTAATACAATATCCAAGAGGCCTGGGTGTGCTTTAGTCTATTACATCTGAAATCATAAAGCAAACTCAGAAATGGGTCAGGTTTTTTGCTTAGGAATTGTAATCAATATCTGTAATTTCCACCAAACCAAGAACCATTTCAAGAATCTGCTGACCTATTCAATGAAATTCTGGCTTTCTAAGATGCTAAATACACAGAGACACAGAGGGACAAGGGCAACGGACAATGTAGTTACCTATTACTAAATCTCTCCCATCAACCAGGCCGGCAGAAATGAGTTCCTGAGACACACCCTCCGCTGTATCTGCAAGGACAGAGAAGAGAGTGCTCCATTTCTTGTGCACACAGGTCACCATTAACTCTGAGCTAGCAAGGGTGGCAGCACTACCAAACCCAAGCTAACCTCTACATCCACAGAACAAAAGGCAGGAGGTTAGTCCTTTACTGGGGATTACCTCTAGTGAGGAAGTCTCACAGGTCTGGATAGCGGACAGGATTTGTACAAATCAGGTGCCAAGTATCAGCTCAAAATATAGATAATTCTCTAAACAATGTAAGGCTCAGGCCGATGTCAGAAAAGCCCCAAACAGTGATACTACAGAAGAAATTTGTATTTTCGAGAACAACCCCCTGGACTTGAGCTATCTGAGCTATCAGCTGTGAAGCTGAATGTAGAACAACTCCAGTGCTAATAACAACGATGATTTATTCTCAAGAAAGAACAAATCGCAATTCCTTCTTTTGGGGGATCCTATTTCAAGTTTTTCCTAAAATCATTTTATTTCAATGGCTTTTCTTCTTAGTCATCTTAGGTGATACAATGTGAGAACTAGGTATAACTAGAAACTAAAAAGACAAGGTCAAGACTATCCCCTAATTAATTTCATATTTAACTGACTCAGTGGTACCAGCTTCTGAGGATTTGACACTGAGTCCCATATCCACACAGATGACCAGAAATTTTAGTTAATTCCTGAAAATGTCACTGCTTGGCTCTAAAAAAGTAAAACAAACATCTCTGTGTGTCTGCACTCGCTCTCTTTAATCCTCAGTTTTGACACAGCCAAAGAACATTAACATGGGACACCAAACAGGTATCTGCTGTTGCCCAAATAAACACACTATGTAACAAAGGTAAGAAAAACAACTAGTAAGACTGGTTCCAGGGTAAAGTTCACAATCAGGAACACCACATGACAAGGTTCAGTTTCTGTGTGACAATAAAGTAGACTGGAAACCTCATTTCCTCTTTACTATCACAAGGAATAAAGCAGGCACCAGTGATAAGGGAAAGGAGTTTATTCCTGGAAAAATCTTGTTTGAACACCAGCTACCTCTTTCCAGCTGTGTAGCCTTAGTTTACCTCTCTGCAACTTTTAATATCATAAAAAGGAGAGTAATTTCTTTTTAGGGGGCTGACATGAAAGTTTCAGGAGATTAGGTTTAGCACAATGCCTGGCTCACAGTAAGCAGTAAATAAGAGATGCATTCACCCAAAACCTAAACAAGTAATTTTTATCATCCTTTAAAAGTAAAACAAATCTAAACACAAAAACTTCACACTTAATTACTTAACAAGATCAAAGTTGTTTTCAATCTTTTTGATACTTCACCTCTCCCAGGAGTAAATTCAAATCGAATATCATTTAGTTCTTTTTTGGAATTCCTATGAAAGGAAACAGAATGAGTCAAACAGAAATTTCTGAACTGACACGTGCAGCCTGCCAATATATACTAGAAGAACTGTACCTTGGAAAGACTATTCTGTATCCACAGATCATGTAATGTATAGTGTATGTGCTCACACAGTAGGGCTCAGAGCTGAGAGCCATCATCCATCATCTAACTGTCCTGCAAGTCTCTGAATTTGTGTCCCCTCACCCCATCCCATGCCTTTCAGGAGATTCTTAAATGTCTACTCCCACACTTATTTCCAGGATGATGATGCTACAGTTTGAATGAGTGCCACAAGGTTCATGTGATAGAAAATTAATCCTCAGTGCAAGACTGGAGAGGTGGAACAATTTTTTTCTGTGTCTTTTTTTTTTTTTTTTGAGACATGGTCTTGCTATGTAGTTCAGGCTGGCCTTGTCCTTACTACGTAACCCATGCTAGCATCAAACTTCCAGCAATCTTCCTACTTTGGCCTCCCAAGCAATAAGATTACAGGCATGAACCACAATGCTCAGCTCTGTATGACTTTTAAGAAATGATTAGCACTTGATGGCTCTGCTCCCATAAATGGATTAATGTCACTTGGTGAGTTTGTTATAAAAATGAATTTGGTCACCTCTTGTTCTATGCCCAAGAGACAAGGAAGCACAAAAGCCCTCACCAGATGTGGGCCTCTTAACTTTGGACTTACCAACTTCTAGAACTGTAAGAAATAATTCTCTGTTCTCAATAATGACCCAGCCTCAGATATTCTGTTTTAGAAATATGAAACAAATAAAGACACATGTACTTGTAACCCCATCACCAAAGGAGGCAGGGGAAATAGGATATCAAGTTTGAGTTACACCAGGGCAACTTATGAAGATACTGTCTCAAAATAAAAATCAAAGGGATGGATCCCCTATATTGTCAAAAAAACATTTTTTTTTAAACTACAAAGACTCTATGCAAGCACAGGGAAGTATAATTAAAATGATACAGCAATGTTTTCCAGCCTTATCTCCACTCCCAGATCGCTGGGACAGTACCTTGGCCTGTCTCTGATTATAAATCAGGATAGATTTATAAAATATATGATATTCCCTCAAATTCCACAGAATTCAGAAAAGAACACATGAGATGGGAAAGATGAAGCAAAATCTTGAAGGTTATTTTTAGATAGGACTGGGCAGGATTTGGTTAGGCAGAGATAAACGACAACTCCACAAATTCAATGATGAGGTAGTTACAGTATAGCGATCACTATACTATGTATTGAGATTGACTGGCTTTCCAAAAAATTCTGGTTGAAGGTAGAGGAAATGGAAGATTATGTCAAAAAAAGACATACCTGATGACCTATGAACCAAATCCGCCTTATCAAAATGAAGTACAGGATTTGGGTCTATTTGACAAATAAAATACTTACACAGTTTCACTGAAATAGTGGTTAAAATTCAAAGAATCATCTCAAACACAAGCTCCCCACATGATTTTCTCTTGCAATGCTTTCTCCCTTTGCTGACAAATGAAGACTTGCATTAATGCATACATAACACCTAAAACTAGCTTTTAGCTGTGCAAGAGGATACTACAAATCAGCATCCAACTTAGATTTGATTATTAAAGGAGTCATTTAACTTTAGCAGTGGAAAAAATTTTATCAGTCTTATATTTCCATAAATTGTCTGGAACATTGCTCATTAAAAACTCCTCTTCCCAAAATAAACAAACAAACTCACTCCTCTCCCAAGAAACGGAAACTGCATCACTTACAAACATCTTCACCTTCCTGCAATGTACATGTATAACCTGCTAAAAGACTTCAAAAGAAATTTCTATAAAGAGACAACTATTATCTACTTGTGCATTATGAAAATACGGTAAGATTACCAGAGTATTCTGTTAATTCAGAATTATTTAAAATGAGACAACTTTATGGAGAAGGTTTCTGTAAAAGGAAGAAACCAGATCATCTTTCTTCAGATTTATGGCATAATTTTACTGCTCTTAGTAAGACTGAAAGCTTTTCAAAACAGCTCTCACTACCACAATCTCTAACAATGATCTCTGTGAGACAACAAATAGGAATTCACAAGTGGAGTGGGCCTGATCAATAGTAATTCAGTGAGACACTTTTTATATGTCAGGAGTAGTTTAAGAAGGCCTGAGCTGTCTCATGTAATGCTGCTTTTAATACTTTTTCAAATGCATTTATGAGTAGAGAAAGAACTAAGTGCAACAATACAGCAGCCCTAGATATTCTGACAAACTCTGGAATCCTAACCCACATACATGCTAGTATGAGAGATGGGGGTGGAATGGTTTATCTTGACTATTGACTTGACTGGCTTGAAACGCCTAAAGTGACTAGTAAAACACTGACTGTTTTGAGGGCATGACCTTGGGAGCTGTATGTGGCCCCTATCTCTTTCCCTTAGTGCTCTGCTTCCCAGTAGTCATGAAGTGAGCAGATTTGCTCCACTCTGTCCTTCTGCATGAAGTTCCTGTCTTGGAACCAGCTACTCAGGGAATGACACCTCTGAAACCACAAGCCAAAACAAACCTCTCCTTTTTAGTGTGTAGGCATCTGGTGTTATGATCCAGCAGTGGAAAAACTGACCAATACAGGGAAGTTTAAAATGCACAGACTGCTACTCTACTGGCCAGGACTTCTTTATATGCTCCCACTAACCTACTATTTTCTGTTTATTTGCCGTAAACCAGAAAATACCAAAAGTATATTCAGAAGTTTTTCATTATTATCTGATCTATCACAATCATAAAACCAGTCAGTCTCCTCTAGTGTTAGTTGATCCCTGAATCCATGTTGCTTGGTCTCATTATAAGACTAATTACCCAAGAACTCACCTGATGCTGCTAGTCCTCTCAAAACTGCTCCTTACTTATGGACCACAACTGTGTAACCCAGACTAGTTATGCTATCAATACACACATCAGTCACTATTGGCTGGTTAACAACTAGAAGAACATATGCCCCAGTCAGTTCTAGCACCTGTTAACAGCAAGGTGCTCACACTGTTACTATGTATAATTTCTGGGGAAAATAATACATCTGGAAACAAACAGTAACTAATGCTCTGAACACACATAATGCTATCCAGTTACTTTCAGGCACAGACAACTACAACTTCTATAGAACACTCACAAAACACTTACCTTAATCTTAGTACTAGGCTGATAGGGACCTTGGTTTCTTGTGAACCTCCTCCTGAAGACAGTGCCTAAAATACATGAAAAGCATTTAAGTCATTGCATGGAACATTAAGTGTGGGGGTGACCAACGGTCTTCTGCAGAATAATCATCTACTTGGAAGTAATTTCTAACCTCTCCAGGTCAGGTCATGCTCTCCCTAACACAAATTTCACCATGGGAGACGTACTCCAAAGTAAAACAGAAGCTAAAGGTTGGTCTGCCACTCAAACCCAGAATTTCCATACATACTCACATTTACATTTTGTGTTATTTTTTTAATTCTGTGTCCTGGTACAACCATAAAATACATGAAGGTAGGTTACTCACTATAAAAAAAAATCAGCCAGGGCTCAGTGGCGTAAGTGCCTGCTTGGCAAACACGAGGTTGTGAGATGGAGCCCCGGCACCAAAAAAAAAAAAAAAAAATCAGCCAGAGCTGAGCATGGTAGTGCAAGCCTATAATCTCAGCACTCAGAAGTCTGAAGTAGAAGGATTATTCTGAGTTTGAGGCCCACCTAGAACACACAGCAAGACCCTGTCTGGAAAAGAGCCCCCACACACAATATCTTCTATGTGGCAACACACAAGGCCTAATCCAGCTGCCCCTTAGCAATCTGTTCATCTAAGGTTAAGATTTTTTTTTATGGGTAACCTAAATCTCTCTGCAAACTGTAGCTTTTGCTCACTAGAGGACATACCATCTGTTTTAAGTTATTTATAAAATTAATCCAATTTTTTTGGCCAAGCACAATAATGCCTATAATCCCAAACATTTGAGAGGCTGAAGCAGGAGGATCTTAAACTTGAGGCCACTTTGAGCAACTTAGTAAGATCCTGTCTCAAATTGAAAAATAAAAAGGTATGGGGTGTATCTCAGTGTTAAAGCACTTGCCAAGCATGCTTAAGGCCTTGTCTTCAATTACTACCACTGGGTGAAAAACATTTTCCATCTTCCTTCCTAAAAAAATTGTATTTTCTCTCTTATGATGAGCAGAAATAGAAAGCTTGAGGGATAAAAAGGTTAAATGAAAACTACCGCCATAACTAACTGGAAGTGCTCAAAGCAGTGGTTGCCAAACACAGAGTAGGAGATAAAACATGT
Source organism: Hydrochoerus hydrochaeris (assembly GCA_004027455.1). Classification (NCBI taxonomy): domain Eukaryota; kingdom Metazoa; phylum Chordata; class Mammalia; order Rodentia; family Hydrochaeridae; genus Hydrochoerus; species Hydrochoerus hydrochaeris. The sequence goes on from PVLA01003734.1 coordinate 120,016, forward strand.
AGGTGCAAAAGGAAAACTCAGAACTTCTATTTTCTTTAATCTATAATGTTTGAAAAATGTAAAATGAAGTATTTAATAAATAAACTGAAACTGAACTCTTCTGCTAGCTATGTGGCATAAGGTCAGCTGTATATAAATCTGAGGTTTCTTGAGGGGAGCATGGGAATTCACAACAAGCAGGCATTCATACTGAGGCCTTCATTCACTCAGCTGCTTGCAGCATATTACAACTTACTGAGGTTTGTGTGTTCTGGGCTGAGTTTATGGATTATATTACATAGTTCTGAAAAAAAATTAACCCTCACAAAATCGACCATTATCTTTAAAAGAGTAATTCAGAGAAATCATGGACTGGAGAAAGTATTAATAAACTACACTAACAGCCAAGGAGATGATTCTCTGAGTCGAAGTATGACCTCCAGCAGCTGCATTCTAAAGCTAAACTTAGCAGTGACTTAGGGACTGAGGATTAGCTCAGTGGCATAAGCGCCTGCCTGGCAAGTCCAATGTCATGAGTTCAATCCCCAGCACACAAAAAAACAAAAAACAAAAACAAAACAAAAAAAATGACTTAATACAAAGCTGACAAGAAATCAGCCAAAATTTTCTGGTATTTAAATGTTTCATCATTAACTTATTTTGTTGTTTAAAAACCTGGGTGATTTTTGTATATGTCTCTTATCTGTTCATATTTAAAACTATGAAGACATGTCTAACTTGTTTCAAAATCTAAGGAGACATCAACCTAAGAGCTGTGCTCACTGACATTTACTTTTCTCCTCTACCCACAGGCAACACTAGAGTATATCCCCACTCTACCGGAGCTGTCTTTGCTGACTCTGCAGGGGGTGGGAGTGAGACTTGAGTTGGCTGTGTAGGCATCTGCCCAGCTGGCTGAGGTAGATGAGCAGAAATCTGTTCTGGAACCTGGAGCAAAGTAGTCATGGGATCGGCTGTTGAGAAGAGCTGTAACAAAACCACATATACACCATTTGAGTAGAAAGGGAGACCCTTATAGGGTGACATATGCACAGTAATTTTTTTTTCCCTTTGCAAATAAAAGTGTTTGAGAACCAAGATACCACTGTACTGGCTTTTGCCACATCTCTGAATATATTCCAAATGATATCAAACATTTCTAAGACTTTATATTTTAGCCGTTTCTGAGGTATACTTACATCTTTTAAAACTCATCCATTTTAAATGTATAAATTATTTTGCACAATTTATAGAACTGCATGATCTTTATTGTAATCTAATGTTAGAAAACTTTTATATAGTTAATTCTTTTATACCCAATCCTAAGTAACCACTGGTCTACTATAAATTTGCCTTTCTGGACATTTCACACAAATAGAAAATCTAGTATGTGGTTCTTTATGTCCAACTTCTATCACTTTACATCACATTTATTTTTTAAACAAACATCCCATCTCCTTTTCCCAGCAAAACTGCACTTCTTAAACACAGATTTAAGTGTGTAGAGAAGCTACATTTTTCTATGCAAGGTGCTATGGTTGAAATATGGCCTGTGCCTGTCAAAACTCACATGGAGATTTAATCCCCAAATGTAATAGCACTGAAAGGGACAAACAAGACCTCTAAGCTAGTCAAGCATGGTGACGTACATCTGTAATCACAGCACTAGAGGTTGAGGCAGAAAGCTGCCAAGAGTTAGAGGTCAGCCTGAACTACACAGTGAGTTGAAGGCCAGCCTGAACTATAGTATAGCAAGACCTTGTCTCAAAAAACAAAAATGAAACACCAACAAAAAAAGACCATTAAGCAGCTGAGTCTAGTGGGAGGTGACTGGGTCATGACCATTGTTGTGAAGAGATTAATGCTGTCTCATAGCAGTGGGTTCCTCCTGTGAGAGCAGGTTATTTTCAGAGGAAGTCTGACACCTGTTCTGCTTTTTGACTTGCCATATGACCTCTCTTACACAGATCCCCACTATGTGCAGCCACCTGCTACAAGACAGACAAAAGGCCTCTCCAGAGACTAACCAGCTGTGACCAAACCATCTTATACTTGTAGGCTTTCAGCCTCTAAAATTGAACTAAATAAATTTCTTCTTAAAGAGAAGTAATTTCCCAGCTTCAGGTATTTTGTTGAACTAAGATATGTGAGGCTTACTTGAAAAAAATAATTAAGTGATAACTCCTTAGAATATATGAAATACATTTCAAGATGGATATGAAGTTTGTAACTTATTCCAAATTATTTTAATGTTTACAAGTATTTCATAAACTTTAACGATGCAATTTTTGGGAAAAGGATTGGTGCTGAACATAAAAACAAGCTAATGCACTTTGGGATTATAAGTGAATGGGGAAAATATCACTGGTCAAAATTCAGAATTTTTTTTTTTTTTTTTGGTACCGGGGATTGAACTCACAATCTTGCGTTTGCCAAGCAGGCACTTATGCAGCTGAGCTAAATCCCCAGCCTTTTTTTTTTTTTGGTTCAAGCCTAAACTACTGTTCATTTTTTTTTTTTTTTTAATCAGTACTGGGGATCGAACTCATGACCACGCACTTGCAAGGCAGGCGTTTACGCCACTGAGCTAAATCCCCAGCTAAAAAAAGTTTAAAGGGCAGTAACAGAGAACAATAAGTTGATACTATGTAAGTAAAATTCAGGAGACTAGGGAACAAAATTTTCTGTTTGTCTGATTTTAAACATAAAAGAAAGTAAAAAATTATTCACTGGAGCCAGCAGGCATGTTGGCAGGTGCCTATAATCCCAGCACACAGGGAGGATGAAGCAGGAGGATCAGAAGTTCAAAGTCCAACCTCAGTAACTTAGAGAGATTTTGTCTCACAATAAAAAGAGCTGAGGATGCAGCTCACTGCAAAAAGTTATACGTTCAACTCCTAGCATTGGGGAAAATAAACGTTATCCACTGGTTCTAGATTTTGACAGCAAAACAGTAATTTAGGTCAGACATGGTGGCACACGCCTATGATCCCAGTACTCGGGAGGCTGAAGCAGGAAGATCACTGTGAGTTCAAGGCCAGCCTGAACTATATAATGAGACCCTGTCCTAAAAATCAATATAAATAAAATTAAAACAGAAAAGTTAATATAATCATTAGTGTTATTTTTAAGTTAGTTTTCAACTGTATACACATACATTGCACATATTTGTAATAAAAACAAAAAGGATATATAAAACAAAGTACTAAGCACATGTGGAAAACTACACTCCTATTACAGTACACTGTTGGTGGGAATGTAAGCCATGATCTACTCTGGAGCCAACTATGGACTGAATTCCTTGAAAACATGAGCCAATTTAAATGTTTTCTTTAAGATGTTATCAGGTATTGTGCTTCAGCCACAAAAAAGCTGGCCAATACATGACTTAACTGGATTCTGTTTAGTAGGATTCCTATTAAACTGAGGCAGTAAAAACAGAAAACAGGATCTTTGACAAGAAAAATGCTGAAAAACACATTAAAAAGGAAAGGTAGCAATATGACAAATTCCTGGGCAGATTCATGCAAAAAGCCAACTTTCCTCTTCAAGCAGCACAAGTCAAAAAACCAATCATAAAGTTAAAGAAACAAGGAAGAACAGTCTAGGCCCTTTATCCAACTTTTAAAACAGCTAATAAAAAGTCTCATTCCCATTTAGGCAGGCCACACACACACAAAAGATCATATAATTAAAATCAAAATAAAACAAAATTCTACATATATTTTAGCAAAGATTCAGTAATCTTGATTACTTACCTCAGAATTTGATAATGATTCTTTCACCCGAGGAGACTAAAAAAAAAAAAAAAATTTTTTTTAAATGCTCATTAACTCAAAACTTAGGTTGCATATAGTCAGTTCCAAGTAACTGCAAGTAACATTTAATGCAAGTCAACTCATTTCATTCTCATTCACGACACTCACAACTTGCAAGTTTTCTGAAAAAAGAAAATTGTCATATTATTGTATTTTTTGCCCAGGTAGCCTGTAATGAAATGTGTCAATATATGTATCATATTTTAATGTTTCACATCTTCAGCTATATAAGCAAACATGACAATGATTCTCCAGCAGTAGGGAACACACTGAAAGTAAAATTCTTTTTACTAATCATAAATATATTATGTGCCTAACATTAGATCAAACCTAAACTTTCAAACTAATTATTCAACTTTTTTTTTTTTTTTTTTTTTGGTACCAGCATCAACGTATTTTCAAAGCACAATAATTCTGATTACATAGGAGAAAAGCCTTGAGGTGTCAGCACCATTGGTGGACTAGGGGAAGACAGAACAATGGCTGTACCAGCAAACAAGCCCAGGATAAGAACCAGCACCATGCATGGGTCACTGCTGGACTGGAACCAGCTAGATGGAAGCCTCTTCCCATGAGTCAGGGCCATTCGCAGACTGGGAGAGAGAGAGAACATGGTCACACCAGCAAACAATCTGGGAACTGTTGCACTGGGAATAGCCAGACCCCAGCCCCAGCCAGCACATGGCTGGCAAACAAGAAGTACCAACCCATGCACCCCATCCCCACTCCCCCTTAAGGGACCGGCTTATCCAGAGAAACGCAGGCTGTAATGATTGCTATACAGGTGAAGTGCAATTGGATGCCTGTGGTACTTTGGTGTTCCACTAACATTGCAGGTCTAGGGCCAGTGGTCTGATCATAGGTTCAGAGGATAGTGGTATACAGCATGGCATCTAGGTGGGATCTCTTTCTGAGGGCTACAGCCACTGCTGATTCCCTATGGTCTTGTTTTGAGGTACTATATTAGTTTCTATTGTTTTGTTGGGTTGGGTTTTATTCTCTTTTGTTTTGTTTATGTTAAATTTGATGGCAGGAGAAGCTATTTCAAGGACAGCAAGATATATTATGGTAGCAATTTTGGATTTACTATTGGCTAGTTTTGAAATTCTCTACTGCATTCATTGTTTTGTTTTTATTGTTTCTATTCTGTTCTGATTTTTTACAATGTCCGAAGTTATCTGCAGCTATTTCGAAGACATCAAAAGGCAATATGGTAACTTTTTTGATTTCATAATGTTTTGCAGTCCTGAATCTCTTACACTAGTTTGTTTTGATTGGTTTGTTTTATCCTCTAAAATAAAATAAAATACATTTTAAAAAGAAAAGCCTTGAGCCAAAAATGAAGAACAATGATCTGAATGGTGCATTTTAAGAATCTGCTACCTAAAAAAGGTCAATTGGAATATTTAATAGTGATTACTAGAAGCTGGGAGACCATGGATGCTTACCTAACTAACAGGTACCTAAACACAGCAAGTTCTGTGTTCTACAGTAGTGGACCAGTGGCTACCTTCATGGAAGATAATTTATTCACACAGGGGGGTGGGAGAGTGATAGTAGTTTCAGGAACAGACTACATTTATTATGCACTTTAGTTACATTATTATTACACTAACACATAATGAAATTATATAACTCACTATAATACAAAATCATTTTCCACTCACTGACAGGGTTTCCACCATATGACAGGGTTTTGAAATGAGTTTGCAAGTAACTGATTTATTACGGTCTCTATGCAATGAAGCCTGTCTGCTAATGTTAATCTGCATTTGAAACTACCCTCCAGATTCACAGCCTCAGGTCCACTTTCTATCATAAGGCATTAGATTCTTGTAAGGAGTAAATGACTTAGATTCCCTCAGATGCACAGTTCCTGTGGAAATCTAATGCTGCCACTTATCTAAGAGGCACAGCTCAGGAAGCAATGCAAATGAAGGAGAACAGCCGAAACAGATGAAGCTTCCCTTACCCACCTCTCACCTCCTGAGTAATCTGATTCCTAACAGGCCACAGACAGGTACCATAGGGAAGCCCATTCCCCAGGAGAGTGAGGTTAACACTATTCAAAATAACAATCCTGATTTGATCATTAAATGCTGAATATATGTATTTAATCATCACATTGTAATCCATATATTAGTACAATTAAAATAATTAAATTTTTAATAAAGGGAAAAAGTCTATTGCCCTTACTCTTGCTCCTAGATATTTGCAACTGGTATATAAACATGGATAAAATCAAAATTATTAAGATTTGCAACAGGAATATATTGGTATGAAATAAGGTGAAGTCTCAAGTACCCGGTCTAAATCAAGATTTATCTGAAAATGACTGATACGATCCACCATATGAAAGTGTAACCTAGGTTTACTTGGTGAATCATAACATCTTACAATAATTCTGGGGCAACCCCCTTGGGAGCCCTTCTGTATCTCTCAATAAATATATTCTGCTCTTTAACCTCCACTGTTCCTAAAATTCATTCTTCGATTTTAGAGAACATGAGCTCATACTGGACTCTTATCATTTGGAGGTCTTCCATCGAGATTACTGAATAGAGACTTAAAGCTGTGCACATAGTCAAGATAAAAATGCCTGGTGTCATTCGGGAAATGCAAATTAAAACAGCATTAAGATTTCATCTCACTCCCAGAGAGAATAGCTGCCATCAAGAAATCAACTGATAATAAATGTTGGCGAGGCTGCAGGGGGAGAACTCTGCTCCACTGTTGGTGGGAGTATAGAATGGTGCAGCCACCACGGAAATCAGTATGGAGATTTCTCAGAAGACTAGGATTGGAAGTTCCATTCAATCCAGCTATTCCCCTCCTGGGCATTTTCCCAGAAAAACTGAAAAGGTCATGTCACAGTGATATATGTGCACCCATGTTCATAGCAGCACAATTTGTAATAACTAAATCTTGGCAACAAACCAAAATGCTCATCAACTGCAGAGTGGTTAAAAAGATGTGGTATTTTTATACAATGGATTATTACTTAGCTATAAAAAAGGATGATCTTGAGGGCTTCATAGATAAATGGAGACAACTTGAGACTATCCTCATAAGTGAAATAACTAAGAATCATATTTATAAATATCACATTGTTTCTCTAGTGTAAAAAGTAATAAGAACTGTAGGAGTAATAAAACCCAAAATGTGTAATTGCTATTGTAAAAAAGAGGAAAAGAAAGTGCTCTAAAGGATACAACTGCATGTACATTTAAGTGTTTAGGATTGGTAATCATATTACTAAGTTTTTGTTGGATTGTTGAACAGAACTGTTTGCAGTCTAAATGTTTGAATATCCAATTTGTATGCTTTAATTTTGTAATGTGAACAACTATTTCTTAGAGGACAATATGTAATTTATCAACTAGTGATTTCTTACTGTTTATTTTGAGATCTGTATTCTACCCTTTTTGTTTTGCTTTTTTCTCTTTAAATAAAATTTTTAAAAAAAATAATTCTGGATCCAGACACTAGTTACCAAAATATACCTCTAAAGAAATCCAATCAACTATGGATTTAATCAGACTAATTAAAGTCACCAAATGTTTTCAAATTTTTCATCATCATTTTATTAACAAGAATCAAGGTCCAGGAAAGGTTTTGGGTAATAACATATGTATCACAAATAATTTCAAGTTTTCTTTGTTGCTATTTTGTATTTACAGAAAAGGTGCAAAAATAAGAACAATACCAAGAATGGTAGTACAATCTATTCAGATTCACCTACTATTAACTTTTTTTTCTCTTCTGGGTAGTCGTTTCCTCTGTTTTTCTAAAAACTTTTACTATATCATATGTTCTCTGCACCATTTAAGAACAAGATGTGGCCGAGGGTTTAGCTTAGCGTCGTAAGTGCCTGCTTGGCAAATGCGAGGTCATGAGTTCGATCCCCAGCACCAAAAAAAGAACAAGCTGCATACACCATGACTGTTTACTACTAAATAGAAAATGTATTTTCTGGGGCTGGGGATTTAGGTCAGTGGCTTCAGTGCCTGCCTGGTAAGCACGAGGTCATGAGTTCAATCCCTATACCAAAAAAAAAGAAAAGAAAAAAGTATTTTCTTAGATATTTTCTTCTATAATCACACCACACCTATGAACCCCAGTAAATTTAAGAACAACATAGCATTTTTTATCTAATTAACTATCATCCAATTATCAGTTAACCCTTTCTGGTCTTTTAGCACAACTCTAATTCATACAGTTAAAGTTAATTAATGGTTACCTTCGTTTGTCATTTTCTAGGCTGTGCTTGATGCTACTGTTATTACTGACTATACCAATTTGGTGGCACAACTGGTCTAATCAGTTGTTCTTCTGATAAACAAGACTTAGATCGTCTAAGGGTCATAGAAAATACAGTGGGATAGTGCCAAGGAACCAGGGGCTGGGTCAAGCAGGCAGCTTGAGAGTGCCGCTACCACTGATAAAAGCATAAGAAAATGATGGAAATCATGAATGCCCAACATAGGAAAGAAATGGAACCTATAGAACAGATTCAAGCAGATATCCAGGAGAATAAAAAATTCCACTGAAAGTATCCGCAACAGAATGAGGATAGAATCTCAGATACAGAAGACAGGCTTGGGCCAGTGATACAGCTCTGTGCCATAGCACCTGCCTGGCAAGTGCAAGGTCCTGCATTAAATACCCACAACAACAACAACAACAACAACAAAGCCAGAGACACGCTTATGGATAGCAATCATAAAAAGAAAAACTTCTTAAAAATAGGATCCTATAAGATGGCGGATCGATAAGTAACAAGGTACAGAACCTGTCTGAGAAAAACAGCTCAGACGCTAGAATTTACCAACATGGAGAAGACCATACAAAAGGAGAGGGATTCTCATGACCCAGGAAGAAACTAAGGAAAAAGAAAGAACAGAACAGAAAAGGAAAAAGAAAAACATGGACAGAAGGCTGAAGCCAGACGCCCAGCTGGCCCAACTCAAGGTTGCGGCGCTCCCATCAGAGCCAGTAGATTAGTGGTAGCGGCACTCTCACCAGAGCCACAGTCGTGCTGAAGTCGGGGGTTTGGAAGCCCAGGAGAGAACAGAACTGGCATGCAGACCTTCACTAACCCACAGTGAGTGGTGGGAATTTGCCCCAACCCCCGCAGAAGGGGGGTGACCAACTGGATGGCATACAGGTATTGAGCAGGACAGGCCTGAACAAGGAACAGCAGTAACTTCAGTTGGCTGCTCCCTGCCCAGAGCAGATTGGTGGGATCTGATTGGGCTTTGTCACACCCCAGGTCAGGACCCAATAGCCAGGGACAAAATTGTCCACAAAGTTGTCTCGAACCGGTTCTATCTGCGTGGCACACATTAATGTGGTGAAGGCTCCCACTGGTTGACTGGCTCGGAGGAGCGGGGGTAGTCTATACCACCCCTGCTTGCACCTCACTGACCAACAGCAAACTGGAGAGGGCAGAAATCCTTAGCCAGTGCGTTTCAGGAGAATCATAACCAATACAGAAAGGGGCTGGGACCTTCACCATACACCTGCATGGAAGAAACTAGAAACATGACGAGAGAAAGAAATAAGAAAAAGCCTCCAGCCAACCCAGAGAAATTGGGTCCAGGAGAGGTAAATACAGAAGAGATCAAAGGCAACAAACATACGGCATCAGCTGACATAAAGAGGTATCTTCGTGACATCACAGATGAGCTCAAAACTGAAATATAAACACAAGTAAAGCAAGATATAAGATTAACAAAAGAAATGCTAAGCACCTCTCAAGAAGACACAGATGGAAGAACACAAAAAAAGGAGAGAAACCTTCAATGGAGAATATTTTAAAAACCTAGAACACATGAAAGAGATACAAAGAGGTTACAAAGAAATTAAAAACTCCACTGAAAGCTGGCAAAATTGCCTGAAAGAAAATAGAGATAGATAAACAAAACTTGAAGATAGGTTTTCAATTTGTGAATGTGAAAGGAAAGATCTATTAAAAATAACAAGGAACCAGGCAGTAACAATACAAAGGTTAGAAGACAACAAGAGGATCTATAACTTAAGAATACAAAATGTGAGTGAAGGAGGGGTAAACACAAAGGAAATACAAAGGCTATTCACAGAAATAAAGAAAACTTCCCAAGCATAGGAAAAGGAAATGATATTCAGATGTATGAGGCATACAGAACTCCAGCCACCTACAACCAAAACAGAGCTACACTCAGACATATAATAATCAAGATCCCAGAAACTCATCACAAGAACAGAATATTAAAAGCCACCAGAGAAAAGAAACAGATCACCTATAAAGGAAAACCCATCAAAATCACAACAGACTGGGCTGGGGATTTAGTTCAGTGGCATAAGTGCCTGCCTTGTAAATGCGTGGTCGTGAGTTCAATTCCTGGTACCAAAAAGCAAAAAAAAAAAATCACTGCAGACTTCTCAACACAAACTATCAAATCCCAAGAAGAACTTGGACTGAAGTATTCCAAGCCCTGAAAGAAAATAACCTCCAACCCAGATTGATGTACCCTGCAAAACTGTCTCTCAAAATTAATGGAAAAGACAAGATGGATGATCAGTGAGCAACAGAATACAAAGCCTCCTGGGAGAAACAATTCATGTGCCAGAATAAAACATCCTGGAGAGACCCAGACAGAGGGAGATGGATCCTCTTGACACAGGAAGAAATTAAAACTTAAAAAAGCTCGTGAAATACTTTGGGACTACAACTGAAATAGCTAAAAACTACGGGACACAGCGTTTTTGCTGTGACCCGCCAAGTTTGCACCAGCTTGAATTGGTGCCAGCAGGCAGAGCCACCCAAACTCATTCACACCGCCACTCACAGGAAGAATGGCAGCACTGAAGTCGGGGGTTGGTGAGCCCAATGGAGAGCAGAGCTGGTGGAGGAACCTTCATTGATCCACGGTCAGTGCTGGGAGTGAGACCAAACCCACAGGAAGGGTATAACCAGGTGGGCAACATGTTGGAATCAGGCAGGAGGAGCCTGAACTGGGAGTGACAGTGACTTCGGTTGGGGCTCCCTCCCCATAGCAGATTCGTGCAATTTGCTTGGACTGGGACGTGCCCCTGGCTGGGACCCAGTGAGCCATCCCAAATCGATTCCCTGCACCTAGCAAGCACTAACCGGGTGAAGGCACCTAAAGTTTGGCTGGCCCAGTGGGAAGGGGCAGGAATATGCAGCCGCTGTTTATACCTCAGTGACAAGAACAGGCAGAAGAGGGCGGAGTACTCTTGCCAGCGTGCTTCAGAGGAAACATGGCCAACAGGGAAGGGGGCTGGGACCTGCACTGCAACCAGTGTGGAGGAAGCCAGGGACATGACAGGAGAGAGAGGCAGGAGGAGGACCTCAGCCCAGAACCCTGAGAGCACTGATCCAGGAGAAGGAAAAACAAGGGAGACTGAGGGCGGCAAACACGCAACATCAGACATGGCTTCAATGGACATTAAGAGATATCCTTGGGACCTTGTAGATGAGCTCAAAACTGAAATATTAAATCAGGTAAAGCAAGATATGAGTAGAGTAATAAAAGAAATGCTTTCAGGAAGCATCTCTCAGGATGATACAGACGAAAGAAGGAACACAAAAAAAGGAGAGAAACATTCGATAAAGAATATAAAGAAAATATAGAATACATGAAGCAGATTCAAGAGACTACCAGGAAATTAAAAACCCCATTGAAAGCTGGCAAAACTCCTTAAAAGAAACTAAGGATAGACTATCAAAACTTGAAGACAAGTTTGCAATGTGTGATCATGAAAGGAAAGATCTCTTTAAAATAACAAGGAAACAGGCAGTAACAATACAAAGGCTAGAAGATGACAAGAGAATCTACAATTTAAGAAATGTGAACAAAGAAGCAGGAATATATACAGGCAAATTACAAAGGCTATTCATGGAAATAATTAAGGAAAACTTCCCAAGCATGGGAAAAGAAAATGACATTCAGTTGTGTGAGGCACACTGAACTCCAGCCACCTACAACCAAAACAGAGCTATACCCAGACATATAATAATCAAGATACCAGAAATTCAATATAAAAACAGACTATTAAAAGCCATCAGATAAAAGAAACAGATTACCTATAAAGGTAAGCCCATCAGAATCACAGCTGACTTCTCAACACAGACCATCAGATCAAGAAGAGCTTGGAGCCAAGTCTTCCAAGCCCTAAAAGAAAATAACCTCCAGCCCAGATTGATGTACCCTGCAAAACTGTCACTAGAAATTAATGGAGAAACACGATGCTTCCATGACAAAGAATTGGGGGAGTTTGTGACCACCAATGCAACCCTGCAAAGAATACTGAAGGACATTCTAGAGAGAGAGAAGAACATCATCAGGGTTCTAGGAACAATGGCAGAAAGGCCTCAAGGAAGGTGGCAGACAGTGGAATGAAGGAGAAAAGAAAACAAGCAACAATGACAGAAAAATAGCATAGCAGAGATAAGTCAGAAAAGATTGGTTATATCGCTGTTTTATCTTGACTGATTTTGTTTGAATCTGGTATGCTTGAGAGTATCAAGTCTGAGAGTAGAGGCAACTACTCTGAAGATAATAAGATTCAATAGAATACCTATTCTGGTTTGAATATTAACTGCCTTTGAAGTCCTATAATGTCTCCAATGTTTAGATTTTATTAATAGTGTAATGCAATGCTAAGTTTAATTATACTATGTTTGACGATATAGACAATTTTATTGAAAACAACAAAAGACATCATAGTAACTACCGTAGATCACCTAGTATTGTGGTTTTATATGTCCTTTTCATTTCATGTTTCTCTAGGAATTTGTATTGTTGACTTGTTTTGATTTGATTCTCCCTCTAATACAGAAAGGCTAGGTATATATGTAGACGCTTATACATGTGTAGAACTTCTAAGTAGTTTACGAGAATGGATTATAGTTATTCTAAAGAAAAAAAAGAGGGAAAGAAAGTATTGTAAAGGATATAACTGCATGTATGTTTGAGTGTGTGGGATTGATAACCATGTTGCTAAAGTTTTAGTTGGATGGATGAACAAAACTGATTGCATTCTCACTGTTTGGATGTCCACTTTGTAGGTTTTACTTTTACAACTTGAACAACTACGTCTGGGAGGAAAATATGTAATTGTCAACTAATGATTTGTTACTGGTTATTTGTTTTGTTTTTGAGATTTTGCGTTATTTCTACCCTCTCTCTGTTTCAATTTTTTTCTTTAAACAAAAAAAAAATCCTTAAAAAAAAAAAAGATACAGCTGCATGAATATTTAAGTGTGTAGGATTGATAACCGTACTTCTGAGTTCTTGTTGGATTATTGAACAGATCTGTTTGCAGTCTCACTGCTTCAGTGTCTACTTTGTATGCTCTAATTTTGTAACTTGAACAACTATTTCTAAAAGGACACTATGTAATTTATCAACCAGTGATCTCTTACTGTTTATCCTTTTTTTTTGAAATTCTGTAATATTTCTACCTTTTTTCAGTTTTTCCTCTTTAAATAAAAAATTTTTTTTTAATTTTTAAAAAAAGAAGTAAAAAAAAAAAAAAAATCAGACCTCCCAAATTTAAAGACCCAATCCAAAAATGGGCATCTCAGATGAATACACAGTTCTCAGATGAAGAACTAGAGACAGCAAATAAATGTATCAAAAAATGCTCAACATCACTGGTCGTTTGAAAAAGGCAAACAGAAACAACACTGGGATCCAGGGATGTGCTCAGCGGCACAGTGCCTGCCTGGAAAGTACGAGGTCCTGAGTTCAATCCCCAGTACCAAAAAATAAAGTAAAATAAAATTAACATTAAAATGAAATGAAATAAAATAAAATAACACTGCATTCCATCTCACCCCAGAATGAATGGCTATTATCACAAAATCAACCAATAACAAATACTGGTTGGGCTGTGGGGAATAAGGAACTTTTTCCACTATTGGTGAGAGTGTAGACTGGTACAACCACTGTGGAAATCAGTGTAGAGATTTCTCAAAAAACTAAGACCACAGGTTCCATTTGACCTAGGTATTCCCTTTCTGGAATTAAAAGCATCATATCACTGCTACATATGCATGCCCATGTTTATGGTGACACACTTTGTAATAGCCAAACCTTGGAAACAACCCAAATGCCTATCAACTGCATCTTTATGCAACTAAATGCCTAAAGAAGATGTGGTGTTTTTTATGCAATGGAGTACTGCTCTCCCATAACGAAGGATACGTTCAAGACATTTCTAGGAAATGAACGTACGTTTAGACCATACTCCTAAATGAAATAAATTGGACACAGATGGGTAAATACCACATTGTTTCTCTAGTGTGAGAAACCAAAAGTTTAAACAAAGATCAAAATATATAATAAATTGTGAAATGGGGAAAAAAATGTTCAAATGGGCAGGGAAACAAGGGAGAGGTGGAAAGGAAAAAGTTTTTAAAAATGAGAAAAAGGGGAAAACATGGAAACAAAGCTTTTGTAAACAGGGAGGTAAAGAAGAGTTAAAGGGTGGGTAGGGGAATGAGAAAAAAAGCAAGTCACATCACATACAGGTACAAATTCTCTATGATGAATGTGATCATTATGTATATCTAAAATGTACCAAAAAATCTGATTTAAAATAACATACAAAAAATAACAAACAAAAATAAAGTAAAAATTATTACAGAAAATTGTAATTAATATAGATATGTCATTAATACCCCTCTAACTACTCCCTTTCATTTTGATTACACTTATCCAATTGTTCTTGTCACTTTCTGAAAATAGAAGCCATCTTTTGCATCTTTACAAAAATGTCATGAGTGCTGCTGCCAAGGGTCATTCAACAGAAAGGCAGGCTTGTAAAAACATTATATTATGTCCTTATTCATTTCCTTCACTGAAACTGGCACTGTGTGACTTCTGGCTTTTTCCCAAAGTCAAAAGGAAAAGTAAAGACTTCAAAGAGATTCAGAGCATCAAGACAGCTACAATAGTACAACTAAAGACACAATGGAGAAGTTCTAGAACTGTTACAGAAAGTGGCAAAAATGATGGGATACATGTGTTCAAAGGAAAGGAGAATATCTGAAGGGATATTAATGGCACTGTGTCTTCTACTGTAGTAAGTATTTTTAAAACTTAAACATTCACTATATTTTCTGATTATACCTCATACACAAGAGACCTAGAATCAATCTATAAAACTATGGGAGCAAAAAGAATATTGTAACCCCTAATTCCAACACATACTATATTTTGGGTTTTTTTTTCACATACTCTATTTGACAGAATTTTTTCATGTAGAGTTTGATGCTATTTCATAACTAGGTTTATATGAATTCCCAGCTGGAAATCTGTGTAACAATATGTCCTTCAGGTATGAACTATTCATCTGCCCCTCACTGGAGATATTACTTTTAATTTCTTGGTCAAGGAACTTCCGAAATCCTCTAGCACAATGGAAACGTACCTTATAGAGATCAAGTGCCAAACTACAATCCAAAAGTGCCAACACCACAATTAATACTAAATACTGTGGTTTTAACTCAGAAAAAACTCTACATTAACATCTATCTTAAAAGAAAAACACATTACGCCAGCATGCCACTCTGGTAAGTGGCTGTGGCCTGGCAAGCCGTGGCCGCCCCAGGGTGAGAACCATGTCAGCGTTTCCTGAGACCCACAATGCGCCATGATGGACCTTGGGGCGCTGGGAAAACAGGTAGCCAGTTCTCCCCTCTGGTGGGCAGCTGTGAGCCTAATCAAACATCCATCCCCACCCCCAGCAAGTGAGAGCCGGAGATCTGAGCATGTCTTGTGAGTTTGGCTATATGCGATATAGCAAATAAGGGGGATTTTCTTCTGCCATCTCTTTGAGGGCAAATATTTTTATCTCTGTTTTGATCAATGGTATTGCTCTATTCAATATTCTGTTCTTGTAATTTCGGTATTTCCTTTGATACTGCTCTGCCTGATTGAAGGAACAACTACTGTAAAGAAAACCAGATGTACTATTGTGCCTATTGCTGTTGTCCAGGTGGCCTGCTGTGAGGTTCTGTGCCCCTGTCACTACACTGCCTCAGTTGGCTATGTCCTGTCTTGTTCTACTGTATTTTATTACCTTCAAAATAAATAATAATAAGAAAAAATTTTAAAAAGTAAATAACAACAACAAAACAGATCAGCAAGGTACTGAGCAACCTGAAACATGATATAATAAATAGATAATGGACTTAAAAAGCAAGAGGAAAAGCAGGTGCTCTAAAGGATATAATTGCATGTAATATTTAAGGGTGTAGGAATGATAATTATGTGGCTAAGTTTTTGTTGGATCAGAGAATGGAGCTGTTTGCAGCCTCACTGTTTGAATATCCACTTTGTATGCTTTGATTTTGTAACTGAACAGCTACATCCAGGAAGACAATATGTAATGTATCAACTGGTGATTTCTTACTGTTCATTTTTTTTTTTTTAAATTCTGTATGTTTCTACCCTTTTTTATTATTCCCCTCTCTTTAAATAAAATTTTAATAAAATAATAAAAAACATCCAAAACTCATTCCAGCATGGACATTAAAATTAGCAGAAAAAGATTATTAAAATAGTTATTACAATGGTGGCACATGCTTGTAATCCCAGTAGGCTCACAAATCTGAACAGGCAGGAGGCTCCCAAATTTAAACCCAGCCAGACAACTTAGATCCTAACATTTACAAAAGGGCTTCAAAATATAGTTTAGTTTAAAAGCCCAAGGTTCAATCCCCAATACAACCAAAACCAAAACAAAACAAAACAAAACAAAAACTTCTAGACCACTGCAATGCCTGAACGTGAAAAACGAGGTGAACAGTATTAGAAGCAAATTAGATATTGCAGAAGCTAAAGAACTTGAAGGATAACTATAGAAACTATAAGACGGTAACAGAAAGAAAGAGTTTTTAAAAACTGAAAAGACTGTAAGACCATTTTTAGTAGCCTAATATACATGTTACTGGAAGACAGAAAAGAATATCTGAAGATATTTATGGATAAAAAAATTTCCAAATTTCATAAAAACCATCTGAGCAGTTCAACAAATCCCAAGCACAAAAAACATACAGAAAAATACACCTAGTTTTCAAAAAGAAACTAAAAATATACCTCAGCATAGCATAAACAAATTGTTCAAAAACATCTGAAAGAAATCTTAAAAGTAGTCAAAATATAAAGAAATGTTACTTATGAAAAAAGATAAGGATGTCACCAAATTTCTAAATGGAAACACGAAAGCAATAAGATGGTAAAAATATATCTTAAAATGATAAGACTTATACATATTTCAAATTAGCTAGAAGAGTACAAAATTCTCCATGCACAGCAATGCATGATGTTCAAGGAGGCAGAAGTACTTACTACCCTGATTTGATCATTACATATACATGTATGATACTACTGTACTAAATTCCATAAAGATGTACAAATATTTTATCAATAAAAATATGCATATATATTTTCAGTCACATTAATATATAAATGAGCTTTTATTGAGAGCACTTAGGTAACGTATGATTTAAAGTTACTTTAAAAATGTTAATTCCATGCAATAGTAGGGCTTAATAAATGAAAATTTAGAAATGATATCATTATAATTTAATAACAAAATAAACATTTAAAAATTACCATATAATAAATGCAAAATTAAAATTTACAAAGACATTTACCTTTTCATATATATATAGTATTTACTCTCAGTTAACTAGAAAGTCTTCGAGCATAAAAAATTTACCCACATTTGATACCTCTTAAATCCTATAAAAATATCTGACATAAAGCAGTAAATATTGGGGGGGAGGGGCCTACTGAAAGCAAAAGACTGTCAATCTTGAAATCTACAACCTACACATTTCTTTAAAACAAAGGTGAATGAGGGACTTTTTCAATCACAAAGCTATTAAATCATCACCAGCATGAAACACATGCACATGCATACACATACCCAAGACACAAGTCTGGAATCTACCAACTAAAGTTTAGGTAGATGCACTGCTCTTCTTTAAATAGAAGGATAACCAGGCTTCAGGAACAAGGATTAAGTTAAAATATAAATAAGATCCACACAAAATTCTAGTTAAAGAATACAGATGAACAAAACCTACCCTGAGCTGTGAAATTGCAGCTTTCCCTTCCTCACTTTCTTCGTCAAATTCATCATCACTCCACTCCCAGCCTCCATCCTCCGTCTTGTGAAGGCGGCCGCTGGAACCTGGTACTCTCCGGACCTGCTCATTAGGAAGAGACACTGATTATGATGGTCTACACTTACTAAAGAGGAAACACAAACCGTATTCCTCTCCCTTCTATCACTTCAACCAATTAACTAGGTAACTATTATTTTCCTAAGTAAGGTATCCCCACCCCTCACTGGCTCTCTATTCACAATCTCCACTATGTGTTCAGTCACAACATTCTACAATCTCAATCCAAACAATATAAAACTCTTATGTGAAGTCATAGGTCAAATCTGATTATTTTAATGGCCTGAGACACTTAAGGCAACAGAGGAAGATAGTAAGGGAGACAGTAGGGAAAGAAGGAAGGGGAAGGCATAGGGGAGGGAAGAAGAGAAAGAGGAGGGAAGAGGAGGGGAAGGGGAGCAGAGGTGAGTGAGAGAGAGAGACAGAGACTTGAATCCGCAAAATAAACCCAAGATAGTGTTCTTTTCTCTATAATTTTTAAATGAAAATTATACTTGCATATAGTTTCAATAGTATTAGAGCTATGAATCTTTTGTTAAGAAAACAGGAATCTCCTAACCACCTTCTTCCCCATTGGCAGCCACTTGTAACTCATTTTAGCTTATTCTTTTCGATTTGTATACATCCCTCTAACATGTGCATAACATTACTCCTTGCATTCCATTTTGTTTCAGGAATTATCTATAATATTAGCTATAATATGATTCATCTCAACTTTTAGCAGAAACTAACCGAGCCCCATTTGACTTAACAGTAAAGCAGAATTAGCATCAGGATTTAATGTTGAATATGCCACAGGTCCTTCTGCCCTATTATGGCCAAATACATAGTATTATAATAAATGCCCTCACAACTATCTTTTTTAATACCATGCCAACCATTACATCATGCAAAACTTATACAATGAACTTTATACTAAAGATACTCATTTTAACAATCTTATTCCTATGAATTTGAGTCTCATACCCCCGATTTTGATATGACCAACTTATGTATCTCCTATGAAAAAACTTTCTTCCCCTCACCTTGGCCCTATGCATATGATACTTCTCCTTACCCATTTTATTATTTGGCATCCCCTCTCAAACAATCTAGAAATATATCTGATAAGAGTTCCTTTGATAAGAGTAAATCACAGGGGTTTAAACCCTCTTATTTCTAGAATCATAGGACTTGAGCCTACTCCAAAGAACTAAAAATTGTCTGTTACTATACATCATATTCTAATAGTAAGATCAGCTAAATAAGCTATCAGGCCTCGAAAATGTTGATTTACAACATTCCCACACTAATTAACTTTATTACAATTGCTATAAAATATATTACTTTAATTTTAGGAACACTAGTCACCCTACTAAGTTCCCACTGACTACTTATATGAATTGGCTTAGAAATAAGTATTCTTACCATAATCCCAACTATAATAAACAAAACCAACCCACAATCAACAGAAGCCGCAACCAAATATTTCCTAACCCAAGCATTAGCATCAATGATCCTGCTATTTACCACTGTCCTAACCACAATATATTCAGATCAAAGAACCATCTTTTACTCTCAAAACCAAACCATCTCCTTCATTTTAATCCTATTCTTAATAATAAAATTAGGTCTTGCACCTTTCCACTTCTGAGTATCAGAATTAACTCAGGGGATCATGTTCCTAACAGGAGCAATTTTACTGACATGACAAAAACATTGCTCCACTATCTATATCTTTTCCAAATTTTCTCCCATTATTAGTCAACCCTTAAATTTTCTTCTCTTCTTTCATCTAGGGGTGAAAATTAATTACAGAAGAAGAGAATTTAGCATTTTTATCATTCCCTTCACTTTTCTCAATGTATTATAATTTTGGCTAGATTAATGTTTGGTGTTTATTTACCACAATTCTATACATGCTACTCACTGTTGAGTCCTATTGTACATTATGATTAGTTCTCTTTGATGTGTGTCTTTTTTGTTAACCTGACACTTACTATCTATTTTCTCAGCTGGGGATATCTCCTCTTGTCACATTCTGTTAGTCCCACCTTCCTGAAGAACTCCTTCCTTAAGGAACCTCATTTTACTTCTGTAAATTGACCTTAGTTTGACTCAAGTGGTCTGAGCCCTGATCATTTTTTGGTATAAAAATGTCTAGACATAGAGTCCTGTTGGTAACCCACTTTCAGGTCCACTTCCAACTGTTGAGAGCTATCTCTTTCTTCTTAATAAACATTCCTCTTGGCTACCTCTTTTGTCCTTGACTTCAATTTTTGACACCAACCCAGATTATACCATTATATTAGCATTGTACACATTTATTAAAACCAGACATTTCTAAACAACCCAATTCCATCATCACATTTTATTCATGATCTGGTTTGAGAGGGAAAAAACAAAAAACAGAAAGAAATCTAGAAAGCATTTTAGTTCATACTGGATGCAGTGGCACACACATATATATAATCTCAGCCCTTGGGAAGCTGAGGCAGGAAGACTAAGTTTGAGGCTAGCCTGGGCAACTCGGCAAGACCCCATCTCAAAACAATGAGTGAGAGATCATTTTATTTCATAATTTTAAAGATAATTACTTCCAAGCTGCCATTAGGACTCTTCTATGGGTAGCCAGCACAGGCAGGGAGAAGCAGCCAGCCCAGCTCCCACATGCACATGGACCGCCATCAAAATTCTCCCATAGGTAACCAGCATGGGCAGGGAGAAGCAGCCATCCCAGAACCTGTGAGCATTCCAGCCACCATAAGGACTCTCCCATGAGTAGCCAGTGCAAGTCAAGGAACCAGCCAGCTATACCTTGGAGAAGCCTTGAATGTCTAGAGAAACCCAGGTGTCTAACCCATACTGCTACACTGTGGATAGGTAGTCAATGTGGGAAGTACCTGGGACCCAATAACCCACTCATCTAGAGGAACCTAGGGAAATGTCAAGACAAAGGAGCAAAAGGCAATCTCTGGCCTCCAGCCCAAACAGAAGAAGTCCAGGAGATATGGACATGGAAGAAAGCCGAATTCACACACCTGAAATTTCTGGGATGATGGCAACTGAAGAAACTACTTCATGGGACTGTAAAAGAAATCAGATCAGAAATAATCTCTCAGGTAAAAGAACAAATGAAAAACATAATAAAAGGGTTGCTGAGCATCTCTAAAAAAGACACAGACAGATGGGCTAGGGATTTAGCTTAAGTGGTGTAAGCACATGCCTGGCAAGCACAAGGTCATGAGTTCAATCCCCGGTATCAAAAAAAAAAAAAAAAAAAAAAAAAAAAAAAAAAAAAAAAAAAAAAAAAAAAAAAAAAAGAGAGAGACACAGAGAAAAAGAGGAGCATAGGAGAATGAGGAGAAACCTTGAATGAACAATACAGAGAAGAACTGGAATGCATGAAACAGACTCAAAGAGATATCCAAGAAATTAAAAGCTCCACTGAAAACTGACAAACTGCTTAAAAGAAACTGAATATAGACTTTTAGACCTTGAAGACAGGATGGCAGCCAGCAATTGCAAAAGGAAAGATCTCTTAAAGATAACAAGGAACTAGGAAATAACAATTCAATGGTTGCAAGATGATGCAAAGAAAACATAATTTAAGAATGATAGGTGTCTGTAGAAAAGCAAGAGTCAACACAAATGCATAAAGAGACTATTTACAGAAGTAATAATTGAGAACTTCCCAAGCATGGAAAAAGGACCTGACATGCAGGTAAGTGTGGAATACAGTCCTCCAACTAGTCATAACCAAAATGAATCTACACCTAGACATATAATAATCAAGAGCCCAGCACACCTGCAATCCCAGCATTTGGGAGCTGAAGCAAGAGAACAGTAGCAAGTTCAAGACCAGAATGGACTACAAAGTGAGCTCAAGGCCAGCCTAAACTGCATAGTGAGACCCTGTCTCAAAAAGAAACCAAAAATAATAATAACAATAATAATAAATCCCAGAAATTCAGCACAAGAACAGAATATTAAAGGTTGTTAGAGAAAAGAAACAGATCACCATAAAGGAAAACTCATCAGAATCACAAGAGACTTCTCAACACAAACCATCAAATTAAGAAAAGCTTGGAGTGAAGTATTTCAAGTCCTGAAAGAAAACAACTTCCAACTCAGAATGATGTACCCTGCAAAACTATCTTTCAAAACTGATGGAGAAATAAGGTATTTCCATAACAAATAACTGAAGGAATTCATGACTACCAAACCAACCCTACAAAGAATACTGAAGGATACTATAGAGAGATACAAATGACCACAGTCCCAGGAATAGCAGCAAAGCTGGAATCACCAAACAGGGCACACAATTGAATGGAGGGGAAAAGCAGGGAGTCAACAGCAGGAAAAAAAGTGTGGCAGAAATGAACCAGTGCATGTCGGCTGTAACCATTAATGTAGATGGCCTCAATTCACCAATAAAAAGAAACACAGGCAGAGTAGATCAAGAAACAAGATCCATCAATATGTGATATACAAGAAACACATTAACTGCAAAGGAAATTCAGCGACTGAAAGTCAAAGGAGAGAAAATAATGTTCTATGTGACAGGCAACCAGGAAAAAGTAGGAATAGCTTGCCCATTAAACATAGACTGTTTAAGAAAGATACAGCATTTTTATACAATGGAAACCTACTCAGCTATAGCAAAGGATAATCACAAGGCTCTTGTAGGTAAATGGATACAACTAGTGATTATGCTCTTGGGTGAAATGGTATGCACTCACATAGGTGAATATCATGCTGTCTCTCTAGTATAAAAACCTGAAGGAGTTAGTGGGAACCAAAATGTACAACAGATACTGTGAAAGAGGAGGAAATTTCTAAAAAGGAAGGTGGCAGCCATCATTAATTCCCTATTATTTTGTTTTAAAGTTCTGTATGATTTTATTGTTTTGTTTTGATTGGTCTTACTCTGTTTTGTTTTTTTTTCACTTAATTTTATTATATCTGATGGCATGGGCAGCTATTTTGAAGGTAAGAGACATTATAGTAGCCATTGTTGACTTCCTATTATCTTCTTTTGAAATCCTGTAACACTTTCACTGTTTTGTTTTGATTGATTTTCTTCTGTTTTATTTGGTTTGATTTTAATATGTCTGATGGCATGGACAGCTCTCTTGAAGATAACAAGAGACATCATGGCAGCCATTGTTCATTTCCTATTATGTTGTTTTGAAGTCCTGTATTGCTTTCACTGTTTTGTTTTGGTTGGCTTCATTCTGTTTGGTTTTATTCTCTTAAAAATAAAAATAAGTTTTAAAAAAAGATGCCTAGCAAGCACAAGATCGTGTGTTCAATCCCTGGTACAAAAAAAAAAAAAAAAAAAAAGATAACTACTTCCACTTGACCTAGCACAGATGCTATTGAGTGAATAATGATTCCTCATCTTATGACATTTCTTCCCCTCTCTGGAAGACTACAGCATCTTCTTTTTTCCCTTCAATGTTCTGACTTATCACAGCCATGTGCATTATCAGGATTCATCTATTTTTATCCACTGTTCCAGTACCTCAAGTACTCAGGTACTCTTTCAATCTGGAAACATGCGACCATTATTTCTTCAACAATTTCATTTTTTCTGTTTCTATCAGTTCTACTTTTCTGCAATTCTTTTTGCTCAATTGAACCCTCTCAAATGATCCTCTACTATTTTCATGCTTTCTCTTCTGTTACCAACTTCTGAGTCTTTGGGTTCTCCTTTCTGGGACGTTTCCTCAATTTTATCCTACAAACTTTGTATTACATTTTTTTCACTTCTGTTTTCAACTTCTATGAGTCTTTTTGTTTCTTTGTGTTTATTTGTTTGTTTGAGAGAGCGGTCTTGCTATGTAAAACAGGCTGGCCGAGAACTCACTATGTAGATTCAGGTTGGCCTCAAACTTGTAGCAATCCTCCCACCTCAGTCTCCCAAGTGCTGGGATTACAGACATGTACCACCACACCCAGCTCTCTGAGCTTTTGGTTGATGCTAATAATATTTTCTGAATGTTCATTTGAAAAATAATAGAGCTACTGAGATATTTCATATACC
This sequence comes from Hydrochoerus hydrochaeris, assembly GCA_004027455.1. Classification (NCBI taxonomy): domain Eukaryota; kingdom Metazoa; phylum Chordata; class Mammalia; order Rodentia; family Hydrochaeridae; genus Hydrochoerus; species Hydrochoerus hydrochaeris. Next base: position 144,047 of record PVLA01003734.1, read on the forward strand.
ATAAAATTGACCCACAGAAACAATACAATCCAATGACTTTTTATACAATTTTGCAACCATCCCTATAATTTAGAACACTGTCATCACTGTCCCCAAAACACACCATAGCTATTTGCAGTCACTGTCCATTTTCCTCTAATCCTCCAGCCCTAGAAAAACCACTATTATTTATTTATCTGTCTATTCTGAACATTTCACATAGGTAGAATCATGTAATTCATGCTTATTTTGTAAGTGGCTTTTTTGCCAGCAAAATATTATTAAAGTTCATATTGTTGCATGTTTTAGTATGGACAATCCTATACTTCTAATGGAGTTGTGTTCCAATAAACCTGTAAGTTAGACACAGTATAAGCCAGAAATCCCCTAAATTCACTTAACCTAGTAAGTATCATTGTTAAAAACATGCTGTCAGTTTCCTCTCACAACTGCAAGGCTGAATGGCAGAGCTGCAGCTCGCTGCTGCTACTCAGCATCTTGAGAGAACAGGGCCAAGTGTATTTAGCACAGGAAAATAAATTTTCAGTATAACTTCTATTCAATGCATACCAGTTTTACACAATCATAAAGTCAACAAATTCTAAGTCAAAACATCCCAACTAGAGTATCATTTTTGTACTTCATTCTTTTATTACCAAACAATATTCACTACATGAATGTATCACATCTTATATAATCCATTCATCACTGGATGGACTTTGAGTTGTTTCCACTTTTCAGTTATTATAAACAAATAGAAGTGTCTAGAAGTAAACAGTATGGCCAATTCCCTTACTTTGTGGGGCTGTGTTTCATACAGTAGCTTCTAAACTTTATTTCATGCTGGCTTAGCAATTAAACTCCTCTGACTTACCAAATCATCCTAATATTGGCAAATTGGTTGCAATTTTCATATCTATCTTTCTCATCAATTTGGGAGGTCTATCAATTTTTTAATTCTCTTATCAGTTCTTTTATTTTTTTCCAAACCCATTTTATTTCAAAGATTAAAAAAAAGAAAAGAAAAAGAAACCCACAACAAAATTTCAAAACAAGTCGACGTCAATCAGGGAGCAACAATGGTAAATACTGTGCAATGTCATCCCAAATCAGTCACCCAGAGCATAAGACATTTGCATTCAGTTGTCTGAACAATACCAGCATAGTAGTTACTTTAATAAGCAGAGAGTAGAAATAAATGTAGGTATTCACAGTCCTACCTTTTTGAAGCTCATTCTTAAATAAATTAGACTGCAGATATTAAATCAATTCTAAACAGATGCTAAAATCACCTTAGTTGGAATTTACTGCTAACAACTATAAACATATGTTACAATGCATCCAAATTATTTGCAGAATACTGAGTGTCAGGGACTGACCCACGGCTACAGAAAAAACAGCCATGAACAAAAGCTTCTGTTCTCATTAAGTTTGTTCTATTAGTATAGAAATAGAACAACTATAAAATGTGAGATGCTAAATTCATTTAAAACAGAAGAATGAAGGAATAGAAGGCAAAAGAAGGGAACTATTTTAGTTAAAGTAGCCAGAGAAAACTATTCCAAGGAAGTGCTACTTGTGTGAGAGCGGACATGAAATGGAAAAATGAGCCTAGTGAGTGTTTAAGGAAGTGACTACACATGACAGTTATCTTTTAGGCCCTGTGCCCCAGGGATTTAGTTTCTATGGGTTTGGAGTGACACTACTTGTGTTTCTTTTCTTTTTGTTTCTCCAGTTCTCTGGTGACACTCATGTGTAACCATGAAAGATAAGCACTGATAAAAGAAAAAAATACCCAGGAAAAAGTATACCAAATGGAAAAATCCTAAGGTGGGAGGAGAACTTCTGATTGGGAGGTGGTATAATTTGAAGTATAGGAAAACAGAAAACAGTAGTTTGCTGGTGTGTCTAAAGAACTCCTTAGGAAGAAAAATATGGCCCCTAATAACTACATTTGAATAAACACATTTGTAGAAAGGTACATCTCTAGAGTAGAGACAAATTAACTATGCTACCAGTATTTAGTAAAAATATAATTTCAAAGTATTTAATATTTAATGGCTCTTTATTGAGCAAAACGTCCTGGGTAATACCAGAATTCTACAAGCAGTGAGATTTATGAGAGAACAAGCCACTATTAGAATTATTCTGACTTCCTGACTAATTCTACCACTATCCAAATTACATGAAATATAGGAATTTTATCTTCTCTTTCAAGTCTGTGTCACCAGACAACTCATTTCTTTCATACTGAATAAGACTGTTTTAAGAAGAAAAGAGTAGGGGTAAATGAGGATACTTTAGCTACTGGAAGGGAAAACATATATTTTATCTTCAGACTCAATGAATTTCCTATGCTCACACTATTAACACAGAGTATATTCAAAAAGGATAAGCTTCAGACATTTCTAGCTAAATGGGTACACCTTGAGACCATTTTCTTCAGTGAAATAAATTGGACACACATGTTTAAATACCACTTTGTTTCTACAATGTGAAAAAACAAAAGTTAAATAAGGACCAAAATGTATAATACATACTGGGAAATGGAAAGAAAATGTTCAAATGATAAGGGGGACAAGGGCATGGGGAGGAAGAAAGGAAAGAAGGGACAAGAGAAAAAGAATGGAAGGAAAAAACAGAAACAAAGCTTTCGTAAATGAGGAGAGCCTTGGAAGAAGGGGAAGGGAATAGAAAAAAAAAGAAGCAAGACATTATGTATGGGTACAAATTCCTTATGATGAATGTGATCATTATGTATACTTAAAATGTACCACTAAAAATTTATTAAAATGCAAAAAGAAAAAGAAGAAACTATAATAAAATTCTTTTGGTCTTTCTGAAAGTTTGGAGCTAAAAAATAAAAGGGTACTGTGACTTATACTCAATGCTACACATGCCATGTAAAAACACAACTCACTCTTGAAGTTCTTCTAACTTCAAGGGGTTAAATTACCTTACCAATTTTGTCTAGCACCCCTTTTCATTCTTATAGACAACAGACTAATATCCAGGAATACTACAGACCAACAATATTTGCTGAATGAATGTGCCAAAGAATGTTTTAGAAGAGGTTGAAAGAAAATGAATAATATACATTTTTGTTAACAGAGTATTAATTAGCCTTTACTTCCAAAATGCAAAAATAAAGTAAATCTACCCTAAGCAGTTTCCTAAGAAAACTGAGTTAAGTCCCCATTTACCTTTTTAGCTCTTTCAGAAATGGTAGGTGCTTTCTGCAATACTTTTTCTTGAAGAAATTCTTTATTCTGGAGGGAAAAATAAGTATTTCTTCTTATGAGAAGTTTTTATTTACTCAAAACACTGACAGAGAAAAGCTTATCACAATTAATGCACAATACAGTAACTGATTTATGACGCTTGATGAAAAGTCCCATCCTTTTACTCTAATCTTCTATAATATAGCACTGCCACGGTTTTATATATTGAGACAGAGCTTTAGTGTGCTGTGAGCCACTATCCATGAAAAGTTTGATTTACTGTATGTCCTTTGTTAGTCCCACATTTCCAACTACAGTAACCCCCCACTACCTTTGGGAAATGAGATATTCGCTAATTTGTTAGTAAATCTTGAAATGAGAGAACAATGAAAAAATTAATATTCAGTAATGCTGTAAGTTTAACCTGAACTTTAATTTATACAAAAGATACACATTTACTAAATTCCAAAGCATCTTCATTACCAAAGACTACATATACTCAACAATTACTTTAACTACCATCATTCTTCCAAACATAATCACCTTAAGAAATGTAACTTATGAGCAATGAACATAGTATGTTCATATTTTGAGGTGCTAAAATTTCCTACCTTTGCTTTCTGGAAAAATTTGTGCCTTAACAGTTCTGCTGCTGTTGGTCTAAAACCAGAAAAGAAAGTTTTTACAGTTAATTCAAAGTAATATGAGTTTCCATCTTCAAAAATAAGAAAATGATTTCTTGAGAAGCTAAATAAAAATTCAGTATACTCCACTTCTCTTCTTTAAAAAAAGTAAGACAATTCTCATACAAGACATTGAGTAGAATAAAAAACTCAAAGTCAAAAGATCCTGATAATAATTATTATAGATTCTTAGGAAAATTCATAGTAAAATGTTGCTTCTGGAAGAATGCTTTCTTAGTGGCTCCAATATATTTGCTACTTAATATTATTTTAACTAAAAAGTTAGACAATACTTATGCAATGTTTTCGCCAAAGCATAAAAACATACTTAAAGTCACAACAGTGAAACAGACCTAATCATTGCCTCCATTTCTTGCTACATGGTGGTCTGACACGTTTCAACATAAAGCAACTAAGATTCTTAAAATAAGATTTCACCATTTCCCTTAAAACACTGGATATTCTAAAAGTGAAATTGATGCCGCAGATTTAACCACAACTCAAGTTTTTAATTCAATTATGCATAATTTTTCATAGTTGTATGAATTCATCATCCTTCTTAGAAGCTTTCAAACAAAGTATCATTCAGTATGCAGAATTTTACACTTAAAAGTCCACATCTGATTTTTATCACACACTGATCATGTAATTCTGCACAAATTACACTCTACAGTTCATTATTACGTACCCAACTCCCCAGAGAAGAAATTTTATTTTATTTTTTGTGATGTCAAGGCCTCACACCACTCAGCAAGTGCTGCACCACTAAGGTATGTCCTGGCCTGAGCTGTGGTTCTTAAACACTACTATGCATTAGAATATTTGGGAGGTATTTTTAAATCACCAATTAGAGCAGAATATTTGGGAGCTAAACACAGGTAGTTTTTAAACTCCCCTAGCTAGCTCCAAAGTGCATTCAAGTTTGAGAACCAGTTTTTGAGATTGTAAAAATTAAAGTGACTAAGTGAAAGTACTATGCAAACTGAAATTAGACATTACTATACTTACTCTGTCACTCAGTCAAGATTTCAGTATGTTTCAAGAATCTGTCCAACATTGCTTTTCACTATTTACTCCTTTCTCCTGGGTTCATTTCTTTCCTTTAAAAATGTAACTTTTATAAGAGGTAAGCAATGTGACCTGACTGGAAAACTCAACTTCTGGGTAAAAAGTATGTTACTCACTCTTGAATGACAGTTTGACTAAATGGAGAATTGTGGGTAAGTAGTTACTTTCTCTCAGTATTATTTATATGCTGGCTCAACTGTGGCTATAGAAGTTGTTCTTGTCAGACTACCTGCTATCCTTTAGTAAGCTATCTGTTTCCTAAAGGTTGCACATAGCAGCTTTACAATATTGCTTGGAATTTGGAGGAGATGGTTCTTTGAAGACACAGGTCTTCAATTCTGGAAAATTCTCAACTAGTACTTTTTAAATTTTGCTTTTCCTATATTCTCTCTATTCTCTCCTGATAAATTCATATGTATGTATATGGTACATATTTATGTATTTACACATATTCAAGTTGAGAATTCCTGATTCAAAAATCCAAAATTCAAAATATTCCAAAAGGCAAAACTTTTTGAATGCCAAGATGATGCCACTTGGCATGGAAAATTTCATGCCATGTAACTTTGCTTCACACATAAACATATTAATAAATACTGTAAGAAATGACCTTCAGTATACATGAAATATAAATGAACTTTGTGTTTAGAGTTTGGTTCTACCCCTAAAATATCTCATTACATAAATGAAAAATGTCAAAATCCAAATATCTGAAATTCAAAACTCTTCTGGTACCAAGCATTTCAGACAAGGGACACTCAATGTGTATAGATATGCATATACATACATACAGACACAGTTTCAGCTAAACAAGGTATAACTCTGGCTTATAAACTGAATTAAGTATCCTATATTTCCCAGGTTGTTTTTATACATATTTTGAAACAATTTCAAAATTACAGAAAAGTAACACAGAACACAGTTCCTCGATGCCCTCATCAAGTTCCATTTTACATAGAAATGATATAATTATCAAGAAATTAACTAAAATATTAATAATGGTTTTAATACTGTTAACCAAACTATGGACGTTATTCCAATTCCTCATTTTTCCAGTTTGTCTCTGCTCTTTGCAGCACACTAATGCAGAACACTGCTGGCATTCAGTCTCTATGTCACTGGTCTCCTCTAATCTATGACAATTTCTCAGTCTCTCTTCTGACACTTTTGATGAGTACTTGTCAGATATTTTCTAGCTTATTCATCCATTTGAATTTGTCTGATTTTTTCTCATTATAAAATGAAGTTATAAATTTCAGCCAAGAATATTTCACACTGAGTTACAACCCCAGCCCTTTTTTTATCCTGAAGGTGTCATTAAATTCTCAGGCTGGGCACAACCTTGAGAGCCTCCTGCCTTAGCCTCCCAGAGTGCTGGGATTGCAAATATAAACCAGCAAGCCTTGCTTACAATTTTTCATTTCTAACAAAGCTATGTGATTCTTTGGTCATGTTCACAGTCTTTTCTTATTGTTTTAATTTCTATTATAATTTTAAGTTTTTAAGAACAGTTATTTCAGGGCCAGGCATGGTGGCCTGTAATCTCAGCACTCAGGAGGATTGCTACAAGTTCAAAGCCAGTCAGGGCTACAAAGTGAGAAACCTATCTCAAAAAAGACAAATTATTTATTTATTTGTTTGTTTGTTTGTTTAATTTCTTGGAGAACTAATCCTTCTAACTTGCTACTCTGCCAACTCTAATTCACAGTGTATTTTTTTACCATGTATTATTATAATTTTGGGATGTAATTGTATCTTCAGTGAAGCAGTATGTGCAGAAGTTATGAGACCTGAAGTTTACAAGTATTCCTTTAGTGCATTTCTAATACTGGTTTCAGCCAAAAATAAAACTTGCTTGACAACATTTTTTTTTCTTTCTACTACTGTGCTCTTAGGTAACATGGGTAATATGAATTTACTCTCAACCTACAGAATTTCACAAAGATCTGGATTACTCAGAAGAGACTTTTGTTGTCTCTTGATGATAACAATGAGCAGGTTTTATTCTACATCCTTCTTCTACTAAGGATATAGATTGCTGAAGATCTTAACTTTAAGCAGGATCTCAATTCAAAATTCCCTCTGGGTAGGCTCAAAAATCTCAATTCTACACAGCTATTACCCTTCTATCTTCTCCAAAGAGTTAGAACATCACATTACACACGTATTTCCATGTTTATAGCAGTACAACTCACAAGAGCTAAATCTTGGAAGCAGCCTGTATGTCCATCAACAAATGACTAGATTTTAAAAGGTGTGGTATTTTTACACAAATACAGCACTACTCTGCCATAAAGAAGGATAGACTTGAGTCATTTACAGGAAAATGAATTCACCTTGAGACCATAATATTAAGTGAAATAAACGAGACACACAAGTTTAAATATTGTATGATCTCTCTTATCTGAGAAATCCAAGATATAAATAAAGAGTAAAATAAAAGCTAAATAATGGGAATGGGGGGAGATGGATCTTTTGCAGAAGGCAAGGGGACAAAGTGATGGAGGGGGGTAGGAAGGATAGGGGAAAGGAATTTAAAAAAAAGAATTAAGATGTGTTATACACATGTAGCAACTTCCCACAAAGAGAATCATTAGGTACTGCAAATGTGTACCAATAAAAATTTTAAAAATTTTTAAAAGATCTCAATCCCAGTGTCCCATTGAAAGCAGTCACTGGATTAGCTAATACTCTTTTTGCAATTTATGGATTCTTCACTATTTCTGGAACCCAAGGGCCCTTAAGTTTGATAGATATTATCTGACATGTCCAGGCGTTTGTAAAAAAGAGAATTTGTTCTTTTAGTCAACTGACTTGGCAGAAGCAAATTTTCCCTACTGTTTTTAACTATTTACTCATAAAGAAAAAAGATTCTAAAAACATAGGTATAAATTTTACTTCCTATTTTTCTTATCATTTCCAATATTACCAACAGTAAATTTTGAAGGCCTAATACATATTACCAGAAACACAACCAAGGAAGTTGAAGTCTTACTCATGCCACTCTTTAAAAGAAACAAAATTGAAGAACTTTTACTACTAAGCTCAGTGGAATATACAGTTGTTCCTTGGTATCCCCAGGGAACTTGCTCCAGGACCCCTCACCTATCCCAAAATTTGCAAGTGAAGTCTCTTAGACATAGTATGATACAGTACTATATTTGCATATAACCAAGCTACTCTCCCATGTAACTTTAAATCATCTCTAGATTACTTACAATGTTTAACAAATGTAAATGCTATGTATGTAAACAGTTGCTACACTGTCCTGCTAAGGAAATAACAAGAAAAAAAGTCTGTACATGCTTAGTACACACGTAATTTTTTTCCAGAATATTTTTGATTCATGGTGGATGTGAAACCTGTGAATATGGAGAGCTACTAGTAGGAACAGATCTCTAAATCATGAATCCAAACTTTGAGATTCAAGTTCTGCCTCTATAACTAGGTATCGAGGTGACCTCAAAGATATTGGGTTCACAAATTTAATTCTTTCCATGATTTTGGTCACAAACTGAATTGGACAAGAACGAAATCACATTCATTGGTTAGGTTCAATGTTGACTTTACAGAGAAATTTGATTAAGTTCTCATCCAATATGGTTTACAATCAAAATCATGGAAAGAACAACATGCATAAACCAAGATATCACTGTAATAGGCTATACTCACAATCTCCAACATTCTCGAATGCTGTTCAATAAAGATACATACAAATATTAGATATTCTTATTTACTTCCTCACTTGCCATTCAGTATCTACCTACTACTGTATTGAAGAAAAAGCTATTTAAAATTTTGGTCCACTTGCTAACATATTTCTAATGTGGAAAGAAGTACAGTACTGTTGTTTGACACTACATATAACTTTGCTATGTGTATTGCTTTTGTTATTACATCATAAATGGCATTAAGATATCTGTTAACTTATAATTTGAAGTACAAATTAAAAACAAGCCCCTCCACCATACTGTGAATACAAAATTCACAATACATAATTTTATAGTTAAAAGAAATTAACTGGCAAATAGATGAACTATTCAGGGCACACTGTATACTATAAAGAAGATACCAATTTAATCCCTTCTAATATAATTGCATAATCACTTCTGTATAATGATCTGTGCATATGTTAAAGTTTATATTTGGTTCTTCAAAACCATGCACAAGGGGCTGGGGATATAGCTCAGTGGCAAAAATGCCTGCCTGGCAAGCGCAAGGTCCTGAGTTTGATTCCCAGTACCAAAAATATAAATAAATAAAATAAATAAAATAAAACAAACCATGAAAAAATAATTCCCAGTATATACATGAATGTCATTATTATACTACCACAATGCTTTACATCTCAAATGGAGAGAACAATGAAGTTTAATTCATATTTCACCTTTTTTCTGGATCCTTTTGAAGGCACAATGAAATCATTTTTCTAAATGATTTCCCATATTTTTTCAGCATTTCTTTATCTTGAACACCAGTTTCCAAAGAAGGAGGATCATTCTGTAGTGTCAGCATTAATACCTGCAAGAATTTTCAACAGTGTATAAACTTCTGATGTCTCAATAAAGTTTAACTACTGTGGTCAAAATTTTTCAATATGGCAAACTCCCTGTCCCAACATGTAAGTACATTTTACTTCCTCAATGTTCACATCTAGATCAATGATTCGGAACCCAAAGGCATCTATATACCTCCCACATGAACATGCCATAGAAAGTTGGCTTCCCAGAAAGCTTGCCTACAAGATTCCCTGCATAACACTGCTAAGTCCTTTAGTTAGAATCCATTGTTTCTTCATGTCCCCAAGTTTTAATTCTTAACCAAATTATCTTTTAAGAAAACATTAAAACCACAGCAAAATTAAGAGTTATAATGTGGCTAACTTTACCTACTTATGGCCTTATTTTTCCTTGACATCTTGCAATGTGGCCTTCTATTCCAGAACTCCTCAAAAACTTCATTACAGAAATCACCAAGAATGTCCTAGTTAACAAAGCTACAGACTTTTCTGAACCACATTTTTGCTGAATCCCCTGTAGCAATCTCCATAGTGTGTTCAGGCTAAAACTCTTCTTTCTTTGACTTTCATGGCAATATACTAGTTTGATGCATAGAGATATAAGGAATGAAAGTCATATTTACAGGATATTTACAAGATAAGATGAAGGCTATTTGTACTTTTCTATACTGCTTGACATTTTATAGAAAAGCATATGCCATTTTTGTAAATATAAAATTAACAATAAAAAACAAAACCATAATCAGTGTTTTTTGCTTTTAAATTTATAATTACAGAAATGAAATTGAGAAATCTTGAAGTGTTTTTCATTTTAAGCAAATAGGTTAATGTGCATGTCACGCTACAAGTACCAGAATGGATGAAAAGTGAATCTCATCCTGTACCACTCACCATAACCTTCTAAAAAATAAGTGATCTGATGGGGCTAAAAATAGCTTTCCACCTTGAAGCTATAAAAACACCTCCTCTTCAAAACCTGGTAAATATTCACTGACTCCTAAAAGCCTTAAACTTGTACATTAAAGCCAGCCTTAAAATATTATTAAAGTTCAAGATTATCAGAATTATCACCAATATGTAGGTCAATGGGTATGCTTTGAACATGGAGACATGCAGAGGTTTTCAAAAAAGTGGTTTACCGGTTTTGTTCCTCTCTACATTGTTAGAACCTTAAGGGGACAGAATTACATCATTTCTTAAGGTTCTAAAGTACACAGATGATACAGATGTAATTAAGTGACAATTTACAATAATGATGGTTATCATTTTAAACAAAGTCATGGAGAATCTTATAAAGTGGGAAACCAAAGGAAAATTACTACAGCTACAAACAGAAAAACAGAATTCATGTGCACATTATAACCAAGGAATGGTCACACAGATAACAATGATTACCAGTGGTACTGACAGCACCATCTTGGCATACAAAAACTCATTTTGTCACTAAATTGGCAGGATTATCAACCACAATTAAAATAACCACTAGATTAGTACACAGCAATAGTCCATTTAATAAAAGTTGCTTAGAAAAAAAAAGTTGCTTAATGTTCTACCACAAAGCAAAATTTGTTTTTAATTTTAGTCAATAAATAATAAGAAGTATGTCTGGCATATGAATACTGTACATGGATTATATGAAAGCAATTAAAACAGTGCTTGACACAGATCAAATGCTTAATAAGTGTTGACTATAATAATATGCAGTGCTTCCAACAACCTTCTATGTAGACATGGTCATCATCTCCAATAAGACTGCTCTGTTTTACAAAGCAAAGGTAAAGAACACCCATTAAAACAAGAGATGTCGGTCCATAATCTTACTAATCTAAGAACAGAGTCAGGACATGGTGAGACACAACATAAAAAGATCACCTATTATACAAAGTCATCCAATACTAAACATCAAATACCTAATTTGAATTTTAACTGCTACAGGGGTTTGAAGGAGTACAATAAAGAACACTACAGATAAAAAAGGATTCCAGAAAGATAATGGACCACAAAGTACCAATTACTCTCCTCACCTAGATAACTACACTGCCAGAATCTGTTGAAATTTTGAAACTATGGAGTCTATGAAGACTTGCAACTTCAAGGAGAGGATAGGAGAGTAAACTGGTCAACTTCAGCTTAGTTCTGAAGTAGCTATCATTCTCCATTCCAAATCCAGATTAGGAAGCTATACACATACATATTTCCACAGCAACCCACACCTGGCTGCTAGGAGCCTGGTGTTACGGTTGATACACTGTGTCAACTTGAGAAGTTCAGAAATTTAACCAAAAGACTCAGCAGGGAGCCAGGATCCTTAAACTTCCTCAACCTGTGCAAGAGGAGGACACAGAGGTGGGGTGACTGCTACACCCCTCCTGGTGTGGGTGTGGCCTGTGTGCAATATAAGGGAGGAAAACAGGCTTTTGCTCTGGCTGCTTTTGCTAACTGCTGCCTTGCACTGTTGCCCTGGTGCCATGCCACTCTGCCTTGGAGCCAGCTGATTATAGATTGAAACCTCCACAAACAGCAAGTTAAATAAAATAAACCTTTTCTTCCTTCATTTTTGGTGTCAGGTATTTTGTTCCAGCAATGAGAAAAAAGTAACTAAAACACCAGGTTAAGGAAAAGACCATATCTTCTCAATAATGGAGACTGGTACTCTCACTGCTCATGACCTCTGATCAGGGAGGTACACACAAGCACCTCAGCAGCTAATGCTGGTGCCAGCCTCTCTCCCACTGAGCTATCACTATTTTCATTCTTCTTCTTTCGGGAGCCAAAAGTTAAAGGATGTAGAAATAAGCCTATAAACAGAAAATTAAAATACCACATCTGAGAAGACATTACGACTACTCAACAGTCAGGTGTGGTGGTACACGCCTGTAATCCCAGCGCGAGGAGGTTGAGGTAAGAGGATCCTTCCAAGTTTGAGACCAGCCTATGCTACAAAGCGAGTTCAAGGTTAGCTTGAACTGCATAGTGAGACTTTGTCTCCAAAAAGACAAGAAAAAAAAAAAGACTACACTCAAGGCTAATGTTTGGCATAGAGGCAATGTACAATAATTAAAAAACAAAATAACAAAACCCACTAAGTTCTAGGGTAGAAGAAACTGAATTCCAGAGTTACCATATTCAAATGTACAGTTCTGAACAACAAAAAATCACAAGATGAAATAGGAAACAACAAAAAAATCTTAAGATGAAATAGGAAACTGCATTCAAAAGAAAAAGGTAGTAGGCAAAGACTAAAACAATGGCCTTTAGAATCGCTCAAAGACCTAAGAGGGGATGTGATAAAAGTCACAAAAATGATTTTTTAAACAAAATAGAAATGTCAATTATGAGATAAAAACCTCAAATGAAACTCAGAAACTAAGAAATGTAAGAGGAAAGGAGGGAATCTGAACAAGCAAAAGGTCAGTAACTTAAAGTTAGAATGAGGAAACTGAGTAAGAAACAGAAAGAAAAAGATCAAGAAAAAAAGTCTAAGGCATCTGTAGGATACCATCAAGAGGACCAATCTATACATTCTGGGAGTCTCAGAAGAAGAGGTGCAGGTGAACACTGTTAAAATTTTTTTCAAACTGCCAAGCATGTAATCCTAGCACCTGGGTCTGTGATTTCAGCATTCAGGAGGCTGAGACAGGAGGATCACCAGGAGTTCCAGACCAGCCTGGACTACATACTGAGATGCTGTCTCAAAAAAATCCCAAGAAACAAACAAACAACAACAAAAAAAAAATTCAAATCTGATAAAAAGATGAATATAAACATTTAAGCTCAACTCTGAAGATACATTCCTACAAGAAATTTACCTCACCAGTTGTAATGGTTGATTGTGTCAATTTGAGAAGTTTAATTAGAAGAAGCTTACTAAAATCAGCTCATCAATAACACACCCTAGGGTGTGGAAGACCCAACCTAGGGCAGCTCATTGCCTGGATAGCATAAAGGAGAAATGAGGAAGGATGGAGGAGTTCCAGTCTTTGCCTTCACCTTGCACATAATCTCCTGGCTTCCAGCACAGACTCCTCAGCTTCCATTGTACACTCTTGAGTCTTCCACCACAGATCCATCAGCCTCCTGATCTGGACTTGCACAGACACTGCAGTGAGCTCCAGACCTTGTACTCAAAGCTGTGGTCTCCAATATGTAAACACCTTCTACACGCTTCCTCATCTAACTCTTGGTGACCATCGTAAGCCAATCTTGTAATTTCTTGCTATTTTATATATTTGCATATCTTGTATCTGTTTCTCTAGTAAAACACTGACTGATACAGATTTTGGTACCAGAAGTGGCTCTAGAAAAACAGAATTGTAATAATGAAAGTCTTTAATGGCTTTAGAGGTTCCTTGAGTTTGCTAATTTGATGAGACCTAAAGACACTAAGTCTCTCCTCCTAATTCTGTGGGGCATACTAATAATTCTTGGTGCAAACTGTCTGAATTAATGTGCTATGTAGATCCATTTGCTTATCCTAATTCACCAGTTGTGAAATATATGGAATATAGCAACCCCGCACATCAAAGTTTTGATGGCAGTGGAAAATACAATGATGCTACCTGGATGGTCCTAGCATCTCTAGACAAACTAATGAAGGAAAATGATGAGTTCAAAACATCCACAGGAAATCTAAAGTTTTCTGACTCTGAGAACAAACTAATAAAGGAGAACAAGAGCTCAAAGACAAAAATTCCCAGCTCCAGACACACTTAAGAAATTAAAGTTTCTAAGTGTGTCCTGAAAGAAAATTTCTCTTAGCCAAAAGGTTGAGACTGCACAAACCCCAACACAGGCCCTCATAATTCGACTGACTAAACTCCAATCTAAGTTTAATGCTTAGCCCCAAAGGGTATCTGAACCAAGGGCAAGAATCTGAACTGATTGGGAAAGAATGGGATCCCACAAACTGGGACAGACATGTGGGAGGATCCTGAGGATGGTGAGCTCCTGGACACTAATGCAATTATACACCCAGAGGAAGAGATCTGCTCACACACAGCGACAGAGGCCTCCCCACCCCCACCCCCAGTGTTTAGCCTCTTCTAGTACACTTGAGGAAACTAATTCCATGTTGACCAAGCAGGATGACATTCCTCAGGACCCACCTTTGCCCACCTTTGCCTCTAGGCCTATAACCAGGCTCAAATCACAGAAGGCTAAGAGTGAGGGATATATAGTGTGACCCACGAGGAGGTCAACTACTCTCCCAAAGAACTTCTCAAGTTTTCTAACTATTCTAAGCAGAGGCCTGATCAGTAAGGGTGGGAATGGATTTTATGGGTGCAAAAACATACCAGGATCAAATTGAGTTTGTTGACATAGTCCAGTTAAGCAGGTACTATGAATTCAATGTTGCAGTTCGTGGAGTAAAGATGGTAGTAATCTATTGTTGGTTGGCAAATGTATGGATCAAAAGATGGCCCACTGTGAATGATTTTGACATGCCTGGTATTTCATGGTTTCCTGCTGATGAGGGGATTCAGAGGCTTAGGGAAATTAGAATGCTGGAGTGGATCTGTCATGTTAAACCTAATCCTCCACATGGGGGTGATCTAGAAAATCACTAACATCTTGAGAAACAGATCTGTAAGGGGAGCACTAGCATCCCTGAAGAGCCCTATCATTGCTCTTCTCTGTATGCCAGACCTTAAAAAGGACTCTATAGTTAATCAATTGAGAAACTTAAGGGCAATGGGCTTGAATAGATCCTGGAGTAGCAGAGGTAAAGTGGCAGCACTTAATCACCAAAGGCCAGGTGCACATATTCACCAGAAGAGCCTGACATGTGTAGACCAATCAGACTCAAAAGTGAAAGAGGGACCCCACAAAACTTTTATTAGATTTATATAATCAAAAAAGAAATTAAGGGAAAATGAACAGAAACCTATTTCAAACTGTAGTAAAAGGGAATCATGGCCCCTCAACCAGGTCCAGACTTGAGTCAATTTATAGACCCCAGAACCCCTTTAATGAAAGAGGAGCCTTCCTTGACAAAGGATACTAATCCACCAAAAATTTATGCAGTCATTCTTTCTCCTGCACTTCTCACTGAAGCCATTAGAGTTGTCCTTGCCTGGTAAAATAGTAAACCGAAAGCTGTACCACATTCCTGAAAGGATTGCAGAGATGTGTGACACCATCGAGGACTTGAAAGATGCAGGGGGTGGTGGTCCCCACATCTCCATTTAATTTTCCACTTGTACTGTGCAGGAAATGGATGGGTCTTGAAGAAGGACACAAGATTACCATAAACTGAATCAAGTGGTGAATCTGATTGCAGCTGCAATATCAGATGTAGCTTCCTTTTGAACACATTAACACCTCCTGATACTTGGTATGCAGCTACTGAGTTGGCAAATGCCTTCTCCATACCTATCCATAAAGACCATCAGAAACAACCTGCTTTGAACTGGCATGGCCAGTAATACACTTTCACTGTCCTACCCCAGGGTTACATTAAGTCTCTAGCCCAATGTCACAACTTAGTTCATAGGGAACTTGATTACCTTCTTTCCCACAAGGTATCACACTGGTTCATTACACTGATGACATTATGCTGATCAGGTCAAGTGAGCAGGAGGTAGCAACCACTCTGGATTTGTTAGTAAAGCACTTAAGAGCAAGAGGATGGGAAATAAATCTAATGAAAATTCAAGGTCCTTTTACCTCAGTGAAATTTCTAGGAGTCCAGTGGTGTGGAGCATGTAGAGCTATCCCCTCTAAGGTAAAAGATAAATTCTTGCATCTAGCTACCCCTATAGCCAAAAAACAGGCATAATGTCTAGTGGCCCTATTTGGGTTTTGGAGGCAACACATTGCTCACTAAAGTGTCTTACTCTGGACTATTATCAAGTGACTTGGAAAGCTGCTGGTTTTGAATGGGGCCCAGAAGAAGAAAAGGCTCTGCAACAGTCCAGACTACCGTGCAGGCTGCTCTGCAACTAGGGGCACATGATCCAATAGTATTTGAAGTGTCAGTGGCAGGCAGGCTAGTAGGTCACCATAGCTGAAGCACAGAGGCCTTCAAGATTTTGGAGCAAGGCTCTGCTATCATCTACAGACAACTACTCCCCCTTTGAAAAACAGCTCTTGGTCTCCCACTGGACCTTAGTGGAAAATGAACACTTAACCATGGGACACCAGGTCATCACATGACCTGAGTTTCCTATCATGACCTTTGTATTACCTGATCCACTGAGTCATACAGTTGGACATGCAAGGAAACAGTCTATCATTAAACAGAAATGGTATATACATGATCAAGTCAAGCAGGTCCAGTAAATTACATGAAGAAATTGCCCAGAGGCCTATGACTCCTATGCCTGCTATACTGCCTTCTGTTTCCCAACATGCACCTATGGCCTTGTGGGCTGTATCATATGATCAGCTGTCAGAAGAAGAGACTACAGCCAGGTTTACAGATGGCTCTGCATGTTATGCAGGTACTACCCATACCTGCATTGGGCAGCACTGCAGCCCATTTCCAGGACATCCCTGAAGGACAGTTGTCATCACAGTGGGCAGAGCTTTAGGCAGTGTATCTGATAGTGCCAGGTACCTTGCCAAGGCGAGACATGTGCCTGTATATTGATCCATGGGTCATACTCAATGGTCTGGCTGGCTGGTCAGGAACTTGGAACATAATTGGTAACAATGGTATTTGGGGAAGAGATATGTGGGTAGACCTCTAAACAAGGGAAAAGGATGTAACAATATTTATTTCCTAGGTACATGCTCACCTCAGCAAGTGACCTCAGCAGAAAACTTTAGCAATCAAGTGGATAAGATGACCTGTTCTGTGGACAGCAACCAATCTCCTTCAGCTACCTGTCATTGCCCAATGGGCCCATGAAGACAGTGACCATAGTGGCAGGGATGGAGGTTATGCATGGCCTCAGCAACACAGACTTCCACTCACCAAGGATGATCTGGCTTCTGCCAGTGTTGAATGCTTAATATGCCAGCAGCACAGGCCAACACTGCGTCCCCAACATGGCACCATTCCCCTGGGTGATCCACCTGCAAACTGTGGCAAGTTGATTGCACTGGACACTTCCATCATGAAAGGGACTATGCTTTGTGTTCACTGGCATAGACATGTATTCTGGATATGGATTTGCCCTCCCTGCATATGATGCTTCTGCCCAAACTACCATCTGATTCCACTTTCATGGAATTCCACATAGCATTGCCTCTGACCAAGGAACACATATTTTCAGCCATAGAAGTGAGGCAGTAGGCTCATGCTCATGAAATTCACTGGTTTTACCATGTTTCTCCACACCCAGAAGTGGCTGGATTTGATAGAAAGGTGGAATGGTCTTTTGAAAACACAGTTATAGGGCTAGGGATTTAGCTCAGTGGCATAAGCGCCTGCCTGACAAGCACAAGGTCATGAGTTCAATCCCCAGTACCAGAAAAAAAAAAAAAAAACACAGTTACAGGCATCAGCTAGGTGGTTCCTCAAAAGATTGTATATGCTTTGAATCAGTGTCCAATATGGTATTGTGTCTCCTATAACCAAGACTGAAATACCCAGGAATCAAGGTATGGAAGTTGGAATGGTAACCACTCACCACTACCGGCAGTGATGCACAAAATTTTTACTTCACGTTCCTACAACCTTATATTCCGCTGGCTCTATTTTCTACAGAGGGTAAAAGACTTGTACCAGGAAGCACAATGATCCCACAAAAATGCAAGGTAAGACTTCCATCTGGTCATTTTGGTCTTCTCAAGCCTTTGAGGAAAAAAGCTAAAAATGGAGTTGCAGTGTTGTCATGGCTGACTGACACAGACTATCAAGGGGAAACTGGACTACTACTCCACAGTGGAGGAAATGAAGAATATACTTGGAATGCAGAAGATCCCATAGGGCACCTCCTAGTATTACCGTGCTATTATTAAAGTCAATGAGAGCCAGATGTGGTGGTGCATGCCTGTAATTCTAGCACTCAGGAGGCTGAAGCAGGAGGACTGCCACAAGTTCAAGGCTAACCTGGGTTACACAGAGTTTGAGGCTAGGCTGAACTACATAGCAAGACCTTGTCTCCAAAAAATAAACAAATAAAGCCAATGGGAAATGAAACCTAACCTAGGCAGACTGAAAAATGTTCCAGAGCCTTAAGAATGAAGGTATGGGTCACTCCACCAGGGAAACAACCAAGACAGGCTGAAGTGCTTGCTGAAGGCCAATGGAGGGGCTGAAGGTTTAGCTCAGTGACATAAGCGCCTGTCTGGCAAGCACAAGGTCATGAGTTCGATCCCCAGTACCAAAAAAAAAAAAGTTTAAACTGAAGGCAAATGGAATACAGAATGGGTAGCAGAAAAATGTAGTTCTAAATACCACCTATGACCCCATAATCAGCTACAGAAACAAGGAATATAAGTGTACTATTTCTCTCCAAATATGTTTCTAAAGTAATATAACAATGTTGATAGACCTAATACTGGTCCTTAAGGATTGTTAAACCTATGTTATCATGTTCAAGTTATGGAAGGTTAAGAGTATCACCCAAAGAAAACTTACCTTCTATTATGGGGAGGGAATTAGTGCATTTCTGCTTGTACACAGGGTAGTTACAACATGTTAAGCATAATTATGAGCTTGTCTTTGTACCTAGAGACTGATTTAACGAAATGTGTCTGGATGCCAAATTGACAAGAGGTGGACTGTGATAGATGCTTGACCATGTCAACTTAAGTAGTTAAGATAAGCTTAATTAAATTGGCTCAGCAATTTCACACCTTAGAGTGATTCATCACCTGGATGGTATAAAGGAGTAATGAGGAAAGATGGATCTGCTTCAGTTTCTTTGGAAGAGTGCCAGTCTTTAACTTCACCTTGAACATCATCTCCTGGCTTCCTGTGCAGAGCCATAGACCTCTTCATAGGGACTCGTACAGGACACTGCATTGAGTTCCAGACCTTGGTCTGAATTGTTCACTCGCCAGTATGCAGACAAACCCTCTGCATGCTTTCTCATCCTACTCTGTGGATGGCCACTGTAAGCCAACCTTGCAAGTTCTTATATATTTTTATGTTGTGTATTGTATGTTTGTCTAGTAAAACACGGACTGATATACCAGCAAGACACACACTGAAAGTAAAGAGATGGAAAATTCTACAAAAATGGAAGCCAAAAGTAAGCAGGAGTACCTATACTTAGCTAAAATAGTCTTGAAGTCAAAACTGTAAGAAATGACAAGGAAGATTACCATACACTGATAAACCATTTCAACAAGAATATAACAATATTACAATATAATATTACATTGTAATATTACAATATAACAAATTTAAACATATGCACTCAAAGCCAAAGCACCCAATTATAGAAAACAACTGGTATTATATACAAAAGACAGGTCTCAATACAAAAAATGGTAGATGCTTCCAACCGACTTCCAAAGGTAGATCAATGAATCATTGCAACAAAACCATCAACACAGAGCCATTGACATGGGAAAGCTGCAGACCAGACAGACCTCCAGCATCATGGAGAATATCACTCAGAAGCTGTAGATCTCAATCTTCATCTATACTCAGGAACACACATGAGGCCACAAAACAAGTCTCAGAAAATTCATAACTGAAACCGTAACATGTAGCTGCTTGGAAAAAAATGGAATAAAAATGGAAATCAACAAGAGAAACTTTAGAAAGTTCACAGATATAAGGAAATTAATCAAGTTCTTGAAAAAAATCAATAGGATATTATAAAATTTCCTTGGAATCAAAACATACCAAGACCTATGAAATAACACCAATAGCAGTACAGTGGACCCTTGCTTGAAGAACTCAATTCATTCCAAGGGCTGATTGTAACTCAAGCTGCCAATTGAGGGCTCAGGCTCCTCTACACATTTGTCCAAGTCTCTCTCCTGTATACAAGGCAGATCCCAGTGTCCTTAAAGAGAAACTGGCCCAGGACTTCTCAATTAAACCCACAGAGGGAAGGACATGGCAATGTTCTTTTCAGAACTCTTTAAGTGTTAAATCTCTAGCTGAGACCATTTGGAAGCACAAGCGGCCAGCATTTGGGTCTTAACTCTAAGTTTTGTGGTCCTAAGTTAAAACTAAAATTACCATCATGACAGAAATTGTTCATATGTCAGGCTTATCGTAACTCGAGGGTCCACTATTCAGGAAAAAATTTATACCAATGAGTGCCTGTATCAAAAAAGAAACAACTCAATAAATAATCAAGGAAACAAAGGAATAATCCAAAATGAGTACAAGGAAAGAAACAATAAAGATCAGAGCAGAAATAAATGAAATACAGACTGCTAACACAAGCCAGGAGTGGTGGTACAGATAAGTAACTCAGCACCCTAGGAGGCGAAGGAAGGATCAGAAAGTTTAAGCCCAGCTTGGGCAACTTAGTGGCTTAGTGCTTAGTGAGACCCTGTCACAAGATTTAAAAAAAAACCTAAAAAGGGCTAATCCCACAGGGCCTTCACGCTAACCTACATTACACTTCACAGAGAAAATGGCAATCAAAGTCACAATGAAGTACCATCTCACCCCAATTTAACTGGCTATAAAAAAAATGCTAAGAATAAGAAATACTGATAAAGATACAGGAATGGGACAGTCTTATCTGGTTGCAGAATATAACTAAAATAATCATGAGGAAAAAAAAAAAGGGGGATGGGGAGTTAGGCCCCTGCAGTGGTGAAGTGAATTCCAGCTCTCTGGTAGTGGCCTGGGAGAGTTTGGGACATCACTCCTGGTGCTTGGGTGCCCGCCCAGCCCGCTAGGACAGTAGACTAGCCTGGAGAGGTTTCCCGGGTTTGAGTGGACCACACCCAGCAACCTTTGTTCAACCAGGGCAACAGGTCTGCGCCAAGAGGGGAGTTAGGCCCGTGTGGTGGCAAGATGAGTTCAAGCTCACTGGCGCTGAACCGGGATAGTTTGGGACATCACTCCCGGTGCTTTGGTGCCTGGCAAGCCCCCAAGGACACTGGACTAGCCTGGAGAGGTTTCTCGGGACGTCAGTGGACGTTCATTCAACCAGGGGAACCAAGGCCCTGGAGTCCCCTTAGCCGAGGGCAGTGGAGGTGATGTCCAACACACCCAGGGAAAGCTTTAGAACATCGCTTGAAACACAGAAATATAGGAAAATGATAAATAAAAGATCAAAATGCAATCTCAAACCTCCAGCCCATCCTAACAAAGCCTGGGAGCCACATACATAGAAGAAAATACTAGTCATACACCTGAAATAGCTGAAATGATATCAATTGAAATAAAGAAGCAAGTACAGGAAGCTATGAAGAAACTCAAATCAAAATAATCTCCCAGGTGCAAGAAATGATGAAAGAAATTTCATGAATGCATCTAAAGAAGACAAAGCTAAAACATTAGAGGAACAAAGCAAAAAGCAAAAAGATGGAATCCCTGAATGAACAGTATTAAGAAAAAAACAATACATGAAGCAGATCCAAAGAGATATACAGGAAATCAAAAATTCTATTGAAAGGGGCCAAAATCGCCTCAATGAAAATAAAGATAGAATTTCAGACCTTGAAGATAAGATTGCAGCAAGTGAACAGGAAAGGAAAGATATTTTTAAAATAAAAAGGAATCAGGAAATAGCAATTCAACAGTTGCAAGATGATGCAAAGAAAAACAACATAAGAGGAGAAGACAAGATGGCTGATCAGTGAGCAACAAAATACAAAGCCTCCCGGGAGAAACAACTAATTTGCCAGAATAAAACACCCTGGAGAGACCCAGACAGAGGGAGATGGATTCTCTTGACACAGGAAGAAATTAAAACGTAAAAAAGCTCGTCAACTTTCAGGACTACAACTGAAACAGCTAAAAATTACGGGACACAGCGTTTTTGTTCGCGGCGACACGCCAAGTTGGCAAAGGCCTGAATCTGTGCTGGCTGGCAGAGCCGCCCAAACTCGTTCGCGGAGCCACTCACAGGAAGCACAGTAGCACTGAAGTCAGGGGTTGGTGAGCCCAACAGAGAGCAGAGACAGTGAAGGGACCTTCATTAATCCATCAGTGCTGGGAATCAGATCGCCCCACGGGAAGGGCATGACCAAAGAGGTGACATGTTGGAATCGGGTAGGAGGAGCCTGAACTGGGAGCGATAGTGACTTCAGTTGGTTGCTCCCTCCCAAGAGCAGATTTGTGGGTTTGCTTGGACTGGGCTGTGCCCCTGGCTGGGACCCAATGAGCCATCCCAAATCGATTCCCTGAGCCTAGCAAGCACTAACCAGGTGAAGGCACCTAAAGTTTGGTTGGCCCAGTGGGGAGGGGCAGGCATATGCAGCCACTGCTTACACCTCAGTGACAAGAACAGGCAGGAGAGGGCGGACTCCTCTTGCCAGTGTGCTTCGGAGAAAAGAGAGGAAACATGGCCAACAGGGAAGGGGGCTGGGACCTGGATTGTAACCAGTGTGGAGAAAGCCAGGGACATGACAGGAGGGAGAGGCAGGAGGAGGACCGCAGCCCAGAACCCTGAGAGCACTGATCCAGGAGAAGGAAAAACAAGGGAGCCTGAGGGCGGTAAACACACAACACCAGACATGGCTTCAATGGACATTAAGAGATATATTCGGGACCTTGTAGATGAGCTCAAAACTGAAATATTAAATCAGGTAAAGCAAGATATGAGTAGAGTAATAAAAGAAATGCTTTCAGGAAGCATCTCTCAGGATGATACAGATGGAAGAAGGGAGGAACACAAAAAAAGGAGAGAAACATTCAATAAACAATATAAAGAAAATATAGAATACATGAAGCAGATTCAAAGAGACTACCAGGAAATTAAAAACTCCACTGAAAGCTGGCAAAACTCCTTAAAAGAAACTAAGGATAGACTCTCAAAACTTGAAGACAAGTTGGCAGTGTGTGATCATGAAAGGAAAGATCTCTTAAAAATAACAAGGAAACAGGCAATAACAATACAAAGGCTAGAAGATGACAAGAGAATCTACAACTTTAGAATAAGAAATGTGAACGAAGAAGCAGGAATACATACAGGCAAATTACAAAGGCTATTCATGAAAATAATTAAGGAAAACTTCCCAAGCATGGGAAAAGAAAATGACATTTGGTTATGTGAGGCATACAGAACTCCAGCCACCTACAACAAAAACAGATCTACATCCAGACATATAAAAATCAAGATACCAGAAATTCAATATAAAAACAGAATATTAAAAGCCATCAGAGAAAAGAAAGAGATTACCTATAAAGGTAAGCCCATCAGAATCATGGATGACTTCTTGCCACAGACCATCAGATCAAGAAGAGCTTGGAGTGAAGTATTCCAAGCCCAAAAAGAAAATAACTCCAGCCCAGATTGATGTACCCTGCAAAACTGTCACTAGAAGTTGATGGAGAAAAAGATGCTTCCATGACAGAGAGGAACTGGGGGAGTATGTGAACACCAATCAAACCCTACAGAGAATACTGAACGACATTCTAGAGAGAGAGAGAAAAAAATACCAGGATTTTAGGAACAGTGGCAGAAAGGCCTCAATGAGTGGGGCAGGCAGTAGAATGAAAGAGAAAACTAGACAAACAAAGGCAGAAAAATAGTATAGCAGAAATGAGGCAGAGAAGGATAACTAAAATCGCTAACATAGATGGCCCTGCACCAGGATTTAAAACCCACATTACTCACTACTTTGTTTACATGTATTATATTCTGTTCCAGTCATTCTACCTGTACTAGATTTGAGGACACAGACAGCAATCCCGAAAATAAAAGGATATAGTATGGTAATCATCCTTAATTTCCTATTAAGTTAATCTACAGCTCTGTAAAACCTACACTGTTTTACCATGACTGATCATAATCGAATCTGGTTTGTTGGATCGCTGTTTTGTATTGATAGATTTTACTCAAAAGCTGTTATGATTGATAGTATCAAGTCTGAGAGTACAGGCAACTTCACTTAAGATGACAAGATCCACTAGAATATCCACTATGGTTTGATTATTACCTGCCTTTGAAATTTTATACTGTCTACAATATTTTATTTTTGCTAATATTGTTATTTACTGCTTTACTCAATTATACTGCTATATTCAATTATGCCTGATGATATAGACATTCTATTGAAGATAAGAAACAACACAGTAATCATTGTAGATCACCTTGTAGTGTGGCTTTATACGACTTTTTGTTTTCATGTTTTTATAGGAATTTGTTTTGTTTTGTCTTGCTAAGTTTTGTTTTTCCCTCTAATACAGAAAGGATACAAATACATGTAGAGATTCATGCATGCGTAGCTGTTTACACTCTCACTGTTTGACTATCTACTTTGTATGCTTTAATTTTGTAACTTGAACAACTATTTCTAAGAGGACAATATGTAATTTATTAAATAGTGATTTCTTAATGTTTATTTTTTTTTGGAATTCTGTATTGTCTCTAACCTTTACGTACTTTTGTTTCTCTTTAAACAAAAAATTTTTTAAAAAACGTAAGACTAGTAGGGATAAATAAAAAAGAAGGGGAAAACAAAAATGATATCAAGAGGCTATTTTCAGAAGTAACAACTGAAAATTTCCCAAGTACGAGAATGGAAACTGACATAGAGATTAGTGAAGCATATAGAACTCCAAACATCCATAACCAAAATAACAGTACATCTAATAATCACAATCCCAGAAATCCAACATAAGAAGAGAATATTAAAAGCTGTTAGAGAGAACAGACAGATCACCTATAAAGGAAAATCTATCAGAATCACAGCAGACTTCTCAACACAAACAATGAAGTAAAGAAGAACATGCAGTGAAGTATTTCACATCTTAAAGGAAAATGAATTCTATCCCAGACTGATGTACCCTGCAAAACTGTCCTTCAAAATGGATGGAGAAATAAGATACTTCCATGACAAAGAACAGCTAAAGAATTTTATGATCACCAAACCAACCCTGCAAGAATACTGAAAGACACTCTAGATACACATAGCAAAAAACCACTAAGCAAGACAGACAATTAAACAGAAGGGAAAGGTAAAGATATAACAGAAGAAAGATAACATATCAACAATAAAATGATATATAACAGTTATAATCATTAATGTAAATGGCTTCAATTCACCAATTAAAAGAAACAGACTGGCAGAATGGATCAAGAAACAACATCCAACCATATGCTGTCTACAAGAAACCTATCTAACCCAAAAGGAAATTTATAGACTGAAAGTCCAAGGATGGAAAACAATATTTCATGCAACAGGAATTCAAAAATAAGCGGGGGTAGCTATTCTGTTTGCAGACAATGTGAACTTCAAACCAAGAATGCTCCAAAGAGATAAAGAGAGTCACTATATACTAGTTAGGGGAAAACTGCAAGAGGAAGAGATAACAATCTTAAATAATCTATGCACCAAATTCCAGAACACCCAGCTACACAAAGCAAGTATTAACAGAAATGAAAAATCAAATAAGCATAAACACAATTACAACAGGAGACTTTAACATGCCATTCACACAAAATAACAGATCAACTAGACAGAAAATCAGCAAAGAAATAACAGAACTGAATCACACCTGTGAACAAATGAACCTGATAAACGTATACAGAATATACAACAACATCCAACAACATCAGAATATACATTCTTTTCAGCAGTACATGGGACATTTGCTAAAATAGACCATATGCTAGCCAACAGAACATATTTAAGTAAATAGAAAAGAGCTGAAATTATCCCATGCATGTTACAAGATCATAGTGCCATGAAACTAGAAATTAATGATTAAAAAAATGCAAAAACCCCACAAACACATGGAAATTGAATAATACATTCTCAAGCAATCAATGGGTCACTGAGGAAATTAAAGAAGAAATTAAACAATATCTACAAGCAAATGAAAATACAAATACAGCTTACCGGAATCTGTGGGATGCAATGGAAGCGGTCCTCAGAGGAAAACTGCTTGCACTGAGTTCCAACATTAGGAAAACAGAATGAACACAAATAAACAACCTGATACTACACCTCAAACAGCTAGAAAAAGAAGAGCAGGATAAGCAGAAAGCCCAAAGAAGGGAGGAAATTATAAAGCTCAGAGCAGAAATTAATCCAATAGAGACTAAGAAAACAATACAAAGAATCAATGAATCAAAGAGTTGGTTCTTTGAAAGAATAAATGAAATTGATAAGCCCCTACCCAACCTAATTTTAAAACGGAAAGAAAAGACTCAAATTCATGCATTACGGAATGAAAAAGGTGAAATCACTACCATCTCTGTGGAAATAGCAAAGATCATGAACACCTATTTCAAAAACCTCTACTCTCATAGGTTCGATAACACAGAAGAAATGGACAGATTCCTAGAAACATATGAACCACCAAAGCTGGATCAACAAGATGTAAAACTGCTGAATAATCCAATTTCTATTAATGAAATTGAAAATGTAATTAAGTCCTTACCAACAAAGAAAAGCCCAGGCCCAGAAAGATTCACTGCAAAATTCTACGAGAAATACAAAGAAGACTTACTGCTGACACTCCTCAAACTGTTCAATGAAATCGAAAGGGAAGCAATTCTCCCTAAGTCATTCCTGGAAGCAAATATCACTCTAGTACCAAAACCTGAGAAAGACCCAACTAAAAAAGAGAACTACAGGCCAATCTCCCTAATGAACATAGATGCAAAAATTCTCAATAAAATATTGGCAAACAGGATGCAGCAAATCATCAAGCAGATTATACACTACGACCAAGTGGGATTCATCCCAGGCATGCAGGGATGGTTCAACATACGTAAATCAATAAATGTAATCTACCATATCAATAGAGCCAAAAGTAGAATCACATGACCATTTCTACATATGCAGAAAAAGCTTTTGATAAGATCCAACATCCATTCATGATAAGAACCTTACAGAGAATTGGAATAGATGGTCTCTACCTCAATATGATAAAGGCGATCTATAACAAACCAACATCCAGCATCACATTAAATGGCCAAAAACTGAAAGCCTTTACCTTAAAATCAGGCACAAGACAAGGATGTCCCTTATCACCACTCCTATTCAACACAGTACTGGAAATACTAGCCAGAGCAATTAGACAAGAGAGAGAAATAAAAGATAGGAAAACAGAAAGTTAAACTATCATTATTTGCAGACAACATGATACTCTACATGGAAGACCCTCAAACATCCATTGAAAGACTCCTAGATATAATAAATAAATTCATCAACATAGCTGGATACAAAGTTAATTCTCAAAAATCAATAGCATTCCTATACACTTACAACAAAATCACCAAGAGAGAAATAAGAGAAGCCATACCCTTCACACTAACACCCAAAAAAATTAAATACTTAGGAATTCATCTAACGAAAGAAGTAAAAGAGCTATACAGGGAAAATTATAATACCCTGAAAAAAGAAATCAAAGAGGACCTTAGAAAATGGAAAGAGATCCCTTTTTCATGGATAGGAAGAATAAATATTGTGAAAATGGTCATTCTCCCAAAATTGCTATATAGATTCAATGTAATCCCAATGAAAATACCACTAACATACCTCATAGATCTGGAGCAATCACTCCTAACATTCATTTGGAACCAGAAGAGACCTAGACTAGCAAAGGCAATTCTAAGCAGCAAAGCCAAGGCAGGAGGCATCACAATCCCTGACTTGAACTTATACTACAAAGCTACTGTAATAAAATGAACATGGTACTGGAATAAAAACAGATCTGAAGATCAATGGATTAAACTAGAAGATACTAACACAACTACGAACACACTCAACCACCTTATCTTTGATAAAGGGACCAAACATGTTCACTGGAAGAATGATAGTCTCTTTAATAAATGGTGCTGGAAAAACTGGCTATCCATATGCCAAAAACTAAAACTAGGCCCATGCCTACCACCATGTACTAAACTAAAATCTAAATGGATCAAAGATCTAAATATTAGAACAACACTAAATCTGTTGGAAGACAAAGAAGGTAAAAATCTTGAAGACACAGGGGTAGGCAGAGAATTCATGAACAAGAACCAAACTACACGGGAAATACTTCCCAGAATCAATAACTAGGATCACATATTATTAAAGAGTTTCTGCATGTCGAAAGAAATCTCCAGCAGAGTGAAAAGAAAACCCACAAATTGGGAAAACATCTTAGTGAACTGTTCCTCAAACAAAGGACTTCTGTCTAGAACTTATAAAGAGTTAAAAAAAAAAAAAAATAAGACTCCTGAAATTCAAAGACCCGATCCAAAAATGGGCATCTGAGATGAACACACAGTTCTCAGATGAAGAAATATGAACAGCAAATAAATAGATGAAAAAATGTTCATCATCATTGGTCAGTAGAGAAATGCAAATTAAAACTACACTGAGATTCCATCTCACTCCAGAAAGAATGGCCTGGATCAACAAAACTACCAACAACAAATGCTGGAGAGGCTGTGGAGGAAAAGGAACTCTTCTGCACTGTTGGTGAGAGTGTCGACTGGTGCAACCACTATGGAGGTCAGTCTGGAGATTCCTCAAAACCTGAGATTGGAAGTCCCATTTGACACAGCTATTCCACTCCTAGGCATATTCCCAGAAAAACTGAAAACATCATGCCACAGTCATATATGTGCACCCATGTTTATAGCAGCACAGTTTGTAATAGCCAGATCATGAAAACAACCTAAGTGGCCATCAAATGAGGAATGGATAAAAAAAATTGTGGTACTTTTATACAATGGAGTACTACTCAGCTACAAAGAATGATCACATTGAGATATTTATAAATAAATGGATGCAAGTTGAGACCATACTGATAGCAAAATAAATCAAACTCACATGTATAAATACTGCATAGTCTCCCTAGTGTAAGAAAAGGTAAGAGTACATAAGATTCTATGGTAATCATGGATCCCCATTATATTACTTTGAAGATTTGTAATGTTTTCATTCATTGGTTGGAATGATTTTATTCTGTTTTATTTGACCTTATTATGTGTGATGGCATGAACAGCTACTTTGAAGAAAACAAGACATTATGGCAGCCATTGCTGATTTAGTATCATCTTGTTTTGAAGTCCTACCATGCTCTTATTCTTCTATTACCATTGGTTCTATCATGTTGTGTCTTATTGGATTTTAATATGTATGACAGTATAAACAAATTTTTTATGGAAAATGAGATATAATAGTAGCCATTGTTCATCTTCTGTTATTTGGTTCAGAATGCCTTGTAATAGTTTCATTCTCTTGAATGATTTTATTCTATTTTGTTATGTTTGATATTATTGTGTGTGAAGCTATGCTCAACTATTTCAAAGAAAGAGATATTATGGTAGCTACTGTTGATATCCAGTTGTCTTGTTGTGAAGTGGTATACTGCTTGTATTGTTCTGATCTGCTTTATTCTGTCCTCTTTTGTTTTATTCTCTATAAAATAAAAAAAAAGAAAAAAAAGAACCACCATCTGCTCTAGCTATCCAGCTCCTTGATACATATCCAAAGAAAACAAAACCCATATACAAAAGTTGCCTGCAGTCCCACGTTTATTTCCATACTGTCCACAATAACCATATGTAATCAATTTAAGTGTCCATCAAGGGATTAAAAAAATGTGTTTATATACACAATGGAAAATTCTTTGGCCTTAAAAAAAAAGGACAAAATTCTGCCATTTGCAGCAGCATGGATGGAACTGGGGCACAATGTTAAGTGAAATAAGCCAGAACAGAGAGACAAATATTGCATGTTCTCACTCATACACAGAAACTGAAAATGTTGATCTCATGAGAATAAACTAGTGGTCACCAGAGGCTGAGAATGGGAATTGAAAATAGATTAACACATACCAAGATACAGTTAAAATAGGAAATAATTCTGGTGTTTTATAGGATAGTGGGGTAACTGGCTTACAAAAATTTTTTTTAACTGACACCATAAAAACAGCATTTTTGGTAGTGCTGGGAATCAAATCAAGGACCTTAGGCATGTGAGGCAAGTGCCCTATAACTACGATATATCCTCCAATACCTCCTGCATTTTTGTCATATAAAAAGAAGAATGATGAAAAATCTGTGCCATTCTACAATATGGACACACCTTGAGAACATTATGTTAAATAAGAAAGTCAAGCAAAGACAAGCACCGTAGAATTCCATTTATGAGGTACTAACAGCAGTCAAATCAAGGAACTTGGATTTGTGCTGGGATACTACTCTGAATATGGGTCTCACCTTCATTGGTGGATACTTATGATAAGGAGCTGCCCCTGTAGCCAGTTCAATCGCTGTGATTCCAAAACTCCAAATGTCAGCTTTGAAATCATAACCTCGGACCTGCAAAGAACAAACAGTGCATTATGATGGTTGCTAGTCTACAAGCACTTTTTAAAAAACAGTTTCTGCTAGTGGTCAAGAACAATGAAACCCAGGTATGACGGCACATGCTATAATCACAGCACTTGAAAAGGCTAAGGCAGGATTATAAATTTAAGACTTGCCTGAGCTACATGGAAAGACCCTTTCTCAAAAAACAAAAAAATTTTTAAAAAGTGTACATACGTTTTCAATCAAAAAAGTAGGTAAAAGCTAAATACAGATGTAATAGAGGCAAAAAAAGGCAACTAAAATGTTCACCAAAACAGAGAAATAAGAAATTGTTAACCTTGGCATACTAACTTAAAAGATTGTATGGTCAATTAAAGGCAACGTTCTCCTAATTTCACATGAAAATATGGAAAACAATTTGTAATAAAACCCTTATATAGAAAAAAATATGACTTGATATAATTATAACAGGTACATAATCTATTTTAATAAACACACAAGAACTAAAACAAAATGTCTTATAGTAATCCTAAGTCTTTTGTTTGTTTCTTTTTTTTTTTTGTGGTACCGAGGATTGAACTCATGACCTCGCACTTGCCAGGCAGGTGCTTATACCACTAAGCTAAATCCCCAGACCTTCTTTCTCTTTTTTGAGACAAGATCGCACTACGTAATTCAGAGTTCAGGTTGGCCTTGAATCAGCAATCCTTTGGTCTCAGCCTTCCAAGAGATGGGATTACAGGGATGCATCACAACGCCTGGCTATCTTACGTCTTTTGTTTTCCAAATATTATGGTAATATTTTATTACTGTTTCTATATTGAAAAATGTTACAAAGAATGTGAACAATTTTTAATCTGTTGGCATATGGTTGCCAAATTTCCTCATATACTCCTATTAACATATTACATAGTAGACAGTTTCAATCTTAGGCAAAAGAAAAGAAATAGATTTCAGGAGTTTTTGATGTAAGACCTAAAATTACCACTTAATATTACATACTACTCTGTCATCCAGTGAAACAAGAAGGCTTCTAATGACCCAAAGGCAAGTTACCCTCCTGTGATGTTACTCTTACTGCCAACTTCACTGGCTTGAGATATGCCTGAGATGCACAATGAAAACTCTACATATGACCCTGCAAACTGTACCTGGTCCCTACTTCTTTTGTTTCTGGCTCTTTTCCTACCATAGTGCTTCCCAGTTACATTAAGAGGAGCTTTTCAGAACCCTGTCCTTCTGCCATGTTTCTATCTTGAGACTAGCTGACCAAAAACTAAAATTTATGAAACCATGAACAAAAATAAATCCTTTCACCTCTGAATTGCTTTTGTCAAGTACTTTAGTCACAATTAAAAACTGACCAATACACTTTCCTGGCTCTGCTACAGCAGATAATGTCTCCTAGGCTCAGCAATGCTCTTTATCAAACACGCCAGGTATACTTTTTGTTTATCCCAGAGTAAGAGGACATTTCCACTACCTTACAGCCAATCACATCCTCCTAAAAAAAAAAAAAACCAGGGACATTTCTCTTGGTACTAAAGTCTTTCTCCCTTAGCCCATATATGTTCCTGAGTACAACCTCACATAGCCCTGTGTAACACAGTCTTCCCCCAGAGTGTGACTAATAAACTACAGACAATCTCATCTATATAGTGCCAGATGCTGTGTGCTCAGTCATCCTATTACCCTGCGTAGGAAAACTTCCCTTAACAGCAGGGTAAATACAGATGATTAAAGCAAAGTAAAACATGAATTTAGTTTTTGTAGTTGTTGTTGTTGTTTGGGTTTTTTTTGGCACCAGGGATAGAATTCATGGTCTCACCAGGTAGATGCTTACAGCACTAAGCTAAATCCCGAGCCCATGAATTTAGTTCTTAACATACTGAGTCTGATCTACATAGAACTGGAAAGACCTACCTGGAAACTGAAAACAAGACTGGGTTAGATATAATTTAGGGACTATTCATAAGCAGAAGTAGAGACAAGAGTATCTAGGGAATACAAAATGCAGTCAAAGAAGAGACCTAAAACATGTTTCTGGGAGACAATGTCATATAGAAGCAGACAGACAGTCAGAAAATAATTCAGAGAAATGGTCTAACACTCAGGAGAAAAATGAGAAAACTGCAGTAAGAAAGCTAAAGAAGCAAATACTCTCAAGTTTCAAAAGCAGACACAAAAAGCTAAGGAATCAAAAAAGAGCACTGCGTCTGAGAATTAAGAGTTTCCTCAATGTGACAGGAAAAGTAACAATAGGTTGCAATTATCTGATGTGCAAATGGGAAATGGGCAAGTACAGACAACCAGTGCTTCAACAAATACAGCATTTAAAACTACATGTAAAGTGGTTAGGTCATTTAATTTATATTAAGAACTTTTTGTATAGCTGGCTGTGGTGGCACATACCTGTAGTTCTAACACTCAGGACGCTGATCACAGCAAGTTCAAGGCCAGTCTGGGCTATACAGACCTTCAGACCAACCTGAACTGTCCAGCAAGACCCTGTCTGTTAAATTCCAGGGTGCTTTTTTGGTTTTATTTTTAAAAGCACTAAACAAGAAACGGAGACATGGATTTCCCAAACATAAGCTGGTATGCCAAACAAAAGCAAAGTCTAATAAGTGTTTTCAGTTTTGTAACAAAACCCTAAACCATTTTAAAAAGACAAAAATCACAGTACCTGTTCCATAACTTCAGGTGCCATCCAGCAAGGTGTGCCAACAAATGTCTTTCTCACTTTATTCCGGGTAATATCACCACCAGTTGCTAAAAAAGCACTAACCCCGAAGTCTGAAATATAATACAAGAATATGGTATTAAAAAGACAATAAGGGACTGGGGATAGAGCTCAGTGGCACAGTATCTGCCTGGCAAGCACAAGGTCCTGAGTTCGATTTCTAGTACAAAAAAAAGAAAGACAGAAACTATCTCAAAGGACAGGAAAGACAGCTACCATCCTACACATAAATAAGAAAACATCGTAACATTTTGTCTTCATTTTGGTGGAACTGTGACTAAACTAAGGCATAGCTTAAGAGCTCTCTCACTCTACTCTCTTTCATGCATGTTCATCTCACATCCTGTTCCTTGTTCCAATCCATTCTGTATACCATGCTCATGTTTCATGCTCCGTTTCTTCCCTCATTTTCTTTCAATTATCACTCTGACCTGACGCTCTAAGCTTAAACAATCCTACAGAACAAAATCCATCCTTTTTAGTTTGTCATTCAAAAAGTTCTCAAGAAGTCGTTGCCAAATCAATTGGAATTAGTAATCCTAATCATATCCTAACTGAGCCTCTTTATAGGTATGTGACACTGGTGAACTTGGTTTACCTCTTCAAGCCTCAGGATTTTCTCTACATAAATTTTTATCTCAAATTACTGATGCCAAGTCATTCAGGAGGACTGCCTATCTCACCGTGATTCCTCCTTCAAAAACAGCTCTGGTTATTCACCTGTGGTCTATGATCTTGATTCCAGGGTACAACTGCTTTGAGCCAAGGTTAGAAACCTTAATCCAAGCTAGACCAATCATACTCTCCTGGAAATCTAAAGCTTAAATGGAAAAATAAGAAAAGTGAGGTCACTACCCCTGGATCATCCTAGCAGAAATATCCTGAAGATCATCTGCACAACTAGGTTCTTGCTCAGCCTGAGGCTTACCGTTAGTCACTTCTTTGACTCTGTGTATTATCTATGTATTTCAAAACCTCCTGCTTTGTTAGGTAATAGTTTCTAATCAACCAAAAAACCTTACCAATATAGAGATTTCTATATACTTTAACCAACAATTTTAATACACCTTATCTTGTTTTATGTCTAGTTCAAAACACTATGCAATACATAAAATGGGTCTATATTTGAAAAGAGAATGAATTATGTACAGTGTAAAAGATAATTTTAGTACTACTTTAAAGTTTTAGATTCAGAAGTCTATAAATCCACTCATCTTGCAGCAATCATTTGCTTCTCACAATGTAAAACAGCAAGTCTATACAAAACAATGTTTTAAAAATCTTACTAGCATCTTAAGATGTTCCATTTGTAAGAACAAATGGAACAAAAGTAAACAGTTAAAAGCACATTCAAGGAAAAAACTGCATTCAATCCATTCAGCTCTACCACTTGCTAGCTGCACTTGAGCAATTAACTTTCAATACTTGTTCTAGTTTCTTCATCTGTAAAAAGTGAGTAATAATAATACTACCCAAATAATGCCATTTTTAAGGATTAAATGAATTATACACAGAATAGTCCCTATAATATACTAAGCATTCAGTAACTACTGAACAAACCTATGCCATAAGATACATAAATATAATTAAGACTAACCAAATTATGTACAATGTATCTTGAGGTTCAATTATGAGGATTTAAAAAAAATTTAAACCTACTAAAAACCTCCTGGCAACTTTAAAATTCTAGAAATTCCTAGAATTTTAAATCTAAAATTTAATGATGTTTCGGAATGTCTGGATCTTCAGTCTGTAATATCTCTGCTTCTTTCTAAGTAGGACTTTCAACCCTGAAGACCTGAATTAAAATATCCACTTAAGCAAACTATTCTCTTTAAATAACTTCCACAGATACAACACAAAGAAACATAACCAATCAAACCATAACAGAAATCAAGCAGCAAAGGAATCATTTTGTCTGTTTTAAATGGTTAACTAACAAGGAGTAACTAAAATGTGAAAATAAAAACATTTTAGCTTCTTTGTTAGCAGTTTCAATGAAGTACAAAATGGACTTTGGTGCCTATAAGACGACATGATCAAACATGATGGTCAAAAGAAGTGTTTCCTGACTTATACAAAGGGTAGAATTAGGCATTTACAATGCACTATAATAAATGGTACAATGAGGCATAAAAATATTATAATCCCTAAAATTATATATATCCTTATAATAAAACACAAGGGTTCTGTACCTGTACCAACTCCTCACAATGAATGTAATCATTGTTGGCTGCAAATGTGTACTAATAAAAATGTCTTAATTAAAAAAAAAAAACACAAGAAAAGCTTCACAATACTAGTTTTGGTAATGATTTCTTAGACATGACACCAAATCCCTCATAGCAAAAGAAAAAGTCAATAAATTGCACTTCATCAAAATTTTTTAAAACATCACTATTAAGAGTGAAAAGCAACCCACACTTTGGGAGAAAATATATATAAACCATACATCTGATAAGGATTAATACAATATATTAAAGAATTCCTACAATTCAACAACAAAAACAAAGTCCAATTAAAAATGGTAAAAGAGGGCTGGAGGTTTAGCTCAGCAGTGAAAGTGCCTGCTTGGCAAACATGAGGTCGTGAGTTCAATCCCCGGCACCAAAAAAAAAGATATTAAAATAAAAATAATATGGTAAAAGGGACTTGACATTTCACCAAAGAAAATGGTTAATAAACAGATACATGAAAAGACACTCAACATCATTCACCATTAGGCAATTACAAATCAAACCATAATGAGCTAGATACTACACCTCATAGCCATTAAAATGGTTACAATTTTTAAGATGCAATTAGTGTACCTAGGATGTGGAGAAACTAAAATCCCTGTATACTGGGGTAAGAATATAAAATGGTTCAGCTACTATGTAAAATAATATGGCAGTTTCTCAAAACCTCAAACACAAAATTATCAAATGATCCAACAATTCTATTTATATGTAAACACTTGTTCACAACAGTACTGTTGATAAAAGACATAAGATAGAACCCAAACATCCACTGATGGACAAACAAACAAAATGTGGTCTCTACACACAATGGAATCATCATTCAGCCTTAAAATTTAATGAAATTCTAACACACACTACCACACGGATTAACCCTGAAAACAGTATGCTAAATAAAATGATCCAATCATAAAAGAAAGCAAACACTACATGAGTTCACTTAAGACATACTTAAATAGTTCAATTTATAGAGCCAGAAATGGTGCTTGTTCCCAGGAAGGAGGGGGTGGCCAGGATGGGAAATATATTTTAACAGATACAGAGTACTAGTCAAGGAAGAGGAAAAGTTCTAGATGGATGGTACTCTAGGTTGCACAAGATGAATGTACTTGATACCACAGGACTATATACTTTAGAATAATTAAAATACTAAATTGTGTGTGATATTTTATCACAATAAAAATTTTAAATTGTAAAAATTAACTAAGGAGCAGTGTTGGCAAAAAGACTAGACATGGGAGAGGGAAACAGAGACAGGAAGACTGTTCCTGAGCCAGGCATGGTGGCACACACCTGTAATCCCAGCACTCAGGAGGCTGAGGCAGGAGGACTGCCGCAAGATCAAGGCCAGCCTGGGCTACATAGTGAGTTCATGCCAGGCTGAACTATATAGTGAAACCCTGTCTCAAAAGGGGAGCAGGGAGAGACTGTTCATGAATTCCTGGTTTATCTGGATCATGGGCTATAGTCCCATTCTGAACAAGGATACCTACATCCAACCTATCACTCCATCATGTTATGAATTATTAATGCTTTTTACATAGCCTTAGTTCTATTCACTTTCATTATTATATAGTATTGTGGTATACAAATTAACCGTAATGTATTTATGTACTCTACTAATGAAGTACTGCTTCAAATTCATTAAAATTCAGATCACAATGGCACACATCAGATTCATTTTCTCTAGGCTACACACACAGGAGCCACAGTCTCATTATATTCACATCTTCAATTTCACTGGTTCCAATTTACACTCCCACCGTTACAGTGAGATTTTTCTCCTTTGCTTTACATCTACAACAACACTGGGTACTGCCAGAAGTTTCTGCCAAGCCAACAAACTGGGAGTGTTATCCTAATGTGATTTTACTTTGCATTTAATACATTACTATGTCTGTGTTTGCACAATGTCTTCATTTGGGAAGTGTCTATACCACTCTTCTGTCCACTTTATTGTATGTCTTTTTTCTTTAACGAGTTCTTTGTACTTTCTACATTTAAACCCTGTGGCAATTATTCATGCTGTAAAAAGCTACTTTGTACACCTTGCCATTTTGCCACAGTGATGAGCTATTTGATTTCTCTTTTGATGAACACAAGTAGCTAATTTTTAAGAAATAAAATTATCTTGGAGCTTTGTGGCTTGGTTAAAATGTTTCCTTATCTGAAAGACATGAAGATGTTGGTCTCTAAATGTTGCAATAATTTAAGGTTTGGGTGATGGTCTTCCTCCTACGAGCACTTAATTGTTCCAGCTGTCAAGGACCAGTTGCAGTAGAACTGTTCTATCAGGGTAGCCACCTAAGGCAGGCCTTAGCCTCTAACTGTATTTTTTAGCTCGGAAACAACCTCAAGTGCACATCTACTTCTTGGACACCTTGCTAACAGATGAATACTACACTTTTCTCGGGACAAAAGTAGCTATTACCTCTTTACAGTACATTGATTCTTAAGCATGGTGAGGATTCTTTATTACTGATCCTTCAAAGGAAGTGCAAAATGCTACCACAGCAGAAGAGCCTAATGAAGGTGAGGAGTGAACAACTGGAGAGTAACAAGCAGTGGTAGAAAACAGTAGGTCAGAAGTCAGGAATGAGTAGCTATCTGGAGAATGAGTATGGACATAATCAACACAGCAAAGAACACTGATTAAACATAAGAGCTAAGCAATGTGGTACTACTAAAGTAAAAAATCTCATCATTACCTGCAATCTGTACTGAGCCATCTTCTCCAAGAAGAATATTTCCAGCTTTCACATCTCTTTAAGAAAAAACAGTTACACATCAAAAACCTGCTATTCTTTGGAATAACCTTCAGCAAGTGTTTAATGTATTTACACAGGACTAGCAATATTTAAATACTGTATTTTGTATTAAGGATCTTAAGGCCAACAGTAAAATTTTTAAATATTTAGTCACTTGTACTATCATGTAATCTAAACAAGCAAAACAATACAGTAAGGTAGTTTCTGATTATATATAGAAAACTTAAGATGGTTAAATATTCTTGGTAACTGTGGCCAAAGAATAAGACTTTCATCTACCCTAACCTAATTATAATTTTTTAAATACTCCATATTGATTTTTTTCCTATACCAACTAAACACTAAAAATAGATTAGATCATTCTCTCTCTGGGACCTCAAAGCCCACTCCCCACCATTCAGTTTTTTAAATGATGAACATTTGCAGTTAAAATTAAGAACTATTCTGCACTCAGAGCACAAAAATGTAATTATTCAAAACTCACTTTTTTTTTTTTTTTTTTGGTCTTTTTGAGGCAGGATGTCACTATGCAGTTCAGGCTAGCCATGAGCTTACTTTGTAGCCCAGGCTGGTCTCAAACTCGCAATGATCCTTCTGCCTAAGCCACCCCATGCTGAAATTACAAGCATGCAACACCACACCCAGTTGCAAAACTCACTATTATTTTTATTGTTATCTAGAACAATTTATGTAATACATTAATATATTGTTATAAAAACATCACTAAAGAGATCAAAGTCCCTTTGATCATCATATTCAAGTCTAGTGTTCTCTCCAAAGTTTTCAACTATTATCAGTCTGCTTTACAGAATATATTCCTATGACATACTTGAATTTTTCCCCTAGTAAAAAATGATATTATGGTCTCTATTTAAATTTATAAATTGTTTTCTTTCATGCAACATGTCAGTAGTATCTGGAAAAAATAAAGCCTTAAATCTCAAAAGCAGTAAATCCATTTCAGGATGACATAGATAAATTCCTACAACATACAAGCAATGTACAAAAGGTTTTCACTACAGCATTGTTTGTAACAAAAAATGGTAACAACCTGGGTAGACAACTCTAGCAGAAAGCTTAAACATTTGTTTTGATCATGAATCATTCAACAGATGCAAATTAAAACAACACTGAAATTCCACCTTGCTCCAGAAAGAATGGCTAGTATCAAGAAATCAACCAATAACAAATGCTAGGAGGGCTGTGGGGAAAAAGGAACCCTTTTGGTGGCAGAACACACTGGTACAATCACTGTGGAAATCAGTGTGGCAATTCTCAAAACAACTAGGATTGGAGGTCTCCTTCAAACCAGGTATCCCCCTTCTTCTGGGTATTTTCACAGAAGAATTAAAAACATCATACCACAGCAATGTATGTGCACCCATGTTTACAGCAGCACAATCTATAACAACTAGATCTTGGAAACAACACAAATGCCCATAACTGCAGAATGGATTTAAAAAAATGTGGTATTTTTATACAATGAAGCACTACTCGGTCATAAAGAAGGATAAACTTAAAGACTTTTATAGGTAAATGGATGTGACTTGAGATCACACTCATAAGTGAAATAAATCTGACTCGCATGTGTGAACATTGTATTGTCTCCCTAGTGTAAGAAACTGAAAGAGTAAGATCCAACAGGTACACAACAGATATTGTGAAATGGAAAGAAACTGCTCAAAAGGAAAGAGAAACTGGGACAGGGAAAAGAAACGGAAAATGAAATGTGTATATACACACACACATATACACACACATGTATACACAAGATAATTAAGATAATCATACTATTAATTTCTCTTAGTTCACTGAAAAGAAAGGTTTGTTCTTATATTGTTTGGCACATTTTTCATGCCTATAGTCTGTGATCTGAGCAATTACTTTGAAGATAACAATACACAATGTTTTAACCTATTATTTTGTTTTGAAATTTTGTATCATTGCTTTTCTTATTTCTCTTTAAAATAAAAACAAAAATTATTTTTAAATTCTGTTCTGTCCATGAGCACAAATGTCAATCAGCAGGCTGTGATCTGAAATGCCCTTTAAAACAGACCATTAGGGGCTGGGGATTTAGCTCAGCAGCACAAGCACCTGCCTTGCAAACACACGGTCGTGAGTTCAATCCCGGGTACCAATAAAAAAAAAATAATACATACACTGTTAAATGAACCAATCAAACAGAACAGTGCATTTTATGACATTATCTGTGTTACACATACACACATATTTATATACACACACATTTAATGGTTCATTTTTGGAGATGAGTAGGACTGAAGTCAAGGGAACACAGCCTTTGACTATCTTATGGGAATGCATAATAATATGGGTCATTGTGCAATTAAAATAAATATAATTAAATGAATAAAAGGCAGCCCTTAAGGCTAGATAAGAAAAAGCAAGGTCAAAACACATGCCTCCAATCTCAGTATTCCAGGAAGCTGAGGCAGAAGGATGACAAGTAAGAGCCCAACATGGACAGCTCAGTAAGATCACGTTTCAAAATTTAACAAATAAAAAGGGCTGGGGATGTAGTTCAGTATACAGGCCCTGAGTTCATTCCCTAGAACCAAAGGACAGGACAGGACAGAAAATGCATGGCTGTCATTGAAAAAAACCAGACAAAAGCAGAACACTTCATCCTCTCCCTGTCCCCTTTTTTCTCCACCTATAGATACACCATTCTCCAGGAGACAATGAACAATAGTTGCACAACTGTAAACATTAACAGCATCATACCACAGTATACAATGCCTTTCACATATATATACTAAAGCATAAAGAAACCACGCCTTTGTGTACACCCAACCAATTTACAAGTTGTTTTCCAAGAGGCCAATTTAAGAGTACAGGCTGACTTGCTTTGCTTCAAGAGCCTATAGTCTCTGACTCTAGACACTGAACAGGAAAAAACTAAGGACATTCTCTTCTCTTGATAACACAGACCAGCCAACAGAGTCAACCAATAACTTCCAACTCCCTTTTCTGAGCTCATCTAAAATCAAATAGGGAGAAAATGCAGTTTTGCTATTCCCATCACCTTATTTTGCAACAGGCTGTACTGCAGTGTTAACACAGTACACAGCATCATCGTATTTCCAGTCTGCCTCCCCACCCCACAATGAATTAATTTAGTCTATATTCTAACATGCCACTGCATACCTGTACTTAAGCACCTCAAAGATATTCATCAACTACCACAGACATAAAGTAATTATACAGAAGACTACCTGTCTCAAATTCTTGTCTGGAAATGAGTGGAATATTAAAAAACAATAAGTAAATTTAAAATACCAATTAAATAATGGGGAAAAAATCCCATCCCTGCTTCTCCAATGGTTACTCTCTAACTCCTGCTCTGTTCAAGATGTCATACTTATACACTGATACAATGAATCAAAGAATGGAAATGACCTAACTATTCAGCAGGAGCTAGTTAAGCTATGGTTCACCTATACCAATGATACTGAACCTTTTGGACACCAAGCACCAAATCAAACCCAAAAAAAACCCACTTATTTATCAAAAAGTGTCAACACTAAAATTAAATCTAATACTGAGGCTTCAGTTTAAAAAAAAACAACTCTACATTAACATCTTTTGTCTTAAAATCACAGTAACACCTATGCCACAGGTACCACTACTGCTCTACACCATGAAATCTACATACACCATACTAAGGGATACATGTGTTTATATGGAACAAAATGCAAATATGTGAAGTGAAAAAACTATTTCTTACAGTATGTGAACATTAAAATTTTCTTTGGGGGGAAAAACAGACTGAGAATATTTATTCATTATGCTTATATTGGCATAAGGTCTCTCTCAAAGGAATCCAAAGAAAATGACAGTAAATTATTCTTTGGACCAGGGCATTAAATGTTAAGAAAAGGAAGACATTTTTTAAACTTTATTTTTTGGGAACAGTTTTAGATTTACATAAAAATTGAGAAGATAGGGCAAACAAGGTCCCATACACTTCACACACATCTTATATTAGTATGGTACTTTTGTTACAATTAATGTATCAGAACTAATACATCTTTATTAAATAAACTCTACAGTTTGTTCAACTTTCCTTTTGCTGTCCCAGGACCCTATCCAAGATGTATACTACATTTAAATGCCATGTCTCTCTCCTTAGACTTTTCTTGACTGTGATATGGTCTCAAACTGTCCTTTTATTAATAACTTTGAAAGTTTTGAGGGAAAATGGTTAACTATTTTGTAGAATGTCTCACTAGCAGAAGTTATATGATGCTTTTCTCATAGTTAGACTACTGTAATAAATTTTTGGGAAAAATGTTGGAAGTATCATTTTCATCACGTCAAATCAAAGAATCCTGGCATCAATATAACATACAGGTGAAACTGAGAAGACTCATTTTTCTTCAGCATACATCGTTTTTGTGTTACTGATCAGTTCTTGCTACATTGCCTTGGCTGGCCTCAAACTTATCAACCTCTTCAGCTTCCCATGTAGCTGGGATTACAGGCATGTGCCACTATGCTAAGCCCGTCTTAAGTTTTTTAAGCCACATAAAAATATCACCTAATCAAATAATGTTTTGTATTAAGCTTTCGTCTTCCTAAGAGACACTAATCCATTTGACAGTACAGCTTGCATTTTAAGCAACTGATTTTTCTGAGACAATCAATCTATGTTTCTCTTCTGAAACCAAAAATGCAATCTATATAGCAGCCTCCAGGAGTAAGAGAAGAGGAACATCACGGGTCACAGAAAATCAAAAACACCAAGTTGTCCTAACAATACAACAGACCTTTAAAAGTAAAGACCTGTAGCTAGATATCTGGAAATCAATATAAACCTCAGTTTAAAAAAAAAAAAAAGAACTTTTTAAAACCTGTCATGAAGAATACCAAGCAAGTCAGTAGCCTAAACAGCAATGAAGCAAAAATGTTCACTGCTTATTGTCATTTTTCACATGACACTGCTATTTCAAAGTTATACATTCTTCTTAAACTTAAAAAGAGTATCACAGACACGCTTGGCTTTCTCATCAGTACAGAACACAAGCTTCTGCACATAATATTTCTACTGCTCATCAATAAAAATGGAAACTTGTAAAATGGTCAGGAGAAATAATAAAATCAAAGCTGGAAATATACCAGTTTTAGGCATCTTAAAACAGTCAACATACCTGTTAGAGCTAACCTCTTTAATGAAAAAGTATTTGGGTTGGTACACAGAAAAATCTTATTTAAAAACATGCTCATCTTAATCAAAATCTCTAAAGTGCAGAGGGTCATGGGAAAACACAGGAGAAATGCAAGAAAAGTACTTAACTTGATCTACTAGGTTAATACACAAATATACAGGCAGTAACAACTAGGTCATAAATACATGAGGAATAGTAAAACCTACTAAAAATGCCTCTACTTCCCAATTCTCCCAAGATGGCTTAAGTACCAATGTAGTTCATGATTGGTCACAGCTAAAACTAAGTACTAGTTCTCAGGGCTTAGCTGCACATCAGAAACATCTGGGGAGTCTTTAGAAGTCCCAAAGCTAAGGCTTTATTCCAGACCCATTAAATGATTTTCTAGCAGGGAATCAAGGAAGTAAAGTTTTTTAAAG
Source organism: Hydrochoerus hydrochaeris (assembly GCA_004027455.1). NCBI lineage: Eukaryota > Metazoa > Chordata > Mammalia > Rodentia > Hydrochaeridae > Hydrochoerus > Hydrochoerus hydrochaeris. The sequence continues at coordinate 188,166 of PVLA01003734.1, forward strand.
ATTCTCAGGTGATTCCAATATATATCAAAGACTGAGTCTAAGAAAGCATAAAATAGAGAACTGTCATCCCAAGTAACATGGCAAACTGTGCATGGAAAGCAGGGACTTTCATCACTATCCCCTGAATCCTCACCCCAAAATTTGCCCTCTCCTGCAAGGAGACACTGGATAAATTAGAAGGAAAAAATTAACCACACAGCTGGACATGAAATAAAAGGGAACTCTCACAATTTAGAAATGAAAGAGACACCTGAAAAGTGAAGAAAATCCTGGAACTCAGAATGGAGGTACTGCCTAAATGGGCAGAGGTCTCAGATATTCAAATCTATACCTAAATAGAAAACAGCACAGACTGGGATAAGGCTGGAAATTAGAACAGCAACATTTCACAAAGCAAGGACCCAAGGAATATTGAGTCATAATACTTAAAAGTACAGATATAGTGAAGACCTTATTCATGGAATACAAGTGCATTTTTAAGGAACAAAAAGGGACATTATGTATAAGAAAATGAGTAACTTCAATCACAAAGAATTATAATGTAGCCCTTGGAGCATAACACTAATTTTGTTATCAAGACACATAAAGGTGGATCTGTCAGGCTCACATTTGTTCCTTAGAATAGGTCCATTGAACATCTCAACTGATGAATTATTAATGTTAATTTTATGAGTTTTATTATATTAACCAATGAGGGCTGAGGATTTAGCTCAGTAGCATAAGCACCTGCCTTGCAAGTGTGGGGTCGTGAGTTCAATCCCCAGTGCAAAAAAAAAAAAAAAAATGTATGTATATATATATATATATATATATATATATATATATATGTACAATGAGTACTTAATGGGAAAAAATTTACAAAAATGAGTTAATACTTATTGTTTATAATAAAAGCATCAAAATTTTCAACATTGACTGGTTTGTGGTGTACAAAGTCTACAAAAGAACAGAAATAAATGCCTGTATGACCTAAAATAAAAACACCAATAGCACTCTACAAGAGAAATAATCTTTACTTCAGCTATCACACCTAATGCAGTCTGCACACACGACAATACCATATTCCATACACACATGGCTTACACTGACAGCACGTGTTTTTTGTGTTTCTGGCTTTGTTTTTTTTTTTTTTTTTTTTTTGGTCTTTTTGAGACAGGGTCTTGCTATGCGGTATGCAATTCAGTCTATGCTCACTTTGTAGCCCAGGTTGGTCTCAAACTTGCAGCAACTCTTGTGCCTCAGTCTCCCAAGCACTAAGATTACAGTCATGTGCCACCATGCCTGGCTTCTTGGCTTTTTTGTAGGACATACTTGACATCTCAGGGTTCTTGCTATATAGTCAGGAGGTTCTTGTTATATAGAGTGCAGTTAACAGGAACATAAAATATCAAATAAATTATCAGATTCTTAACATGTCTGGTGCATTTAGAGTAGACATCAGAATTTTCACATCAGCTATGTACTTCCCTACAAAACCTAAAAGATAGTATCAGAAATAAATACATATATGAACCACAATGAAAATACCACTAGAAAATCCCCACATGTTTAAAAACAAAATGGATTGCCAGCAGTGGCCATGTAGGGCCGGGAAGAGAAACAAGAAGCCAATTCACCCTTCCTGTGAGCCAGCACCAGCAATGTGAGGCTAAGAAGAGAAAGAAAAAGCCAATTCATCCTTCCCAAGAGCCAGATCTACCCCACCCCACCCCTATTAAGCAACCAGCTGATTTGGAGGCGCACAGGCTCAACTGATAACAGATAAGGTACAAAAACAACTTAATTCTTGTATTGTCTGCCTGACTTTGCAGGTCTAAAGCTGGTAGTCTGAGCATCTATTTAGAGGATAACAATATGCAATATAGCAACTATGGGGGATTTCCTTCTGTCTTGTTTTTGAAATCCAATATTGTTCTGCTTTGTTTCATTTTATTGTTTTGTTTTCTTCAATGGTCTGTTCTGATTGGTTTTATTCTGTTCGGGTTTTGTTTGATGGTATAGGCAGCAATTCTGAAGGTAACAAGAGGCATTATGCTAAACACTGTTGATTCCTATTACCTTATTTTGAAGTCCTATATCATTTTCACTTATTTTGATTGGTTTTATTCTGTTTTATTTTGTTTGGTTTTATTCACTTTAAAAGAAAAGGAAAAAGAAAATACCACTAGATCTCTACCACAAAACTAAGCTTTGCTTCAACTGCCACATCCAAGGCAGTCTTCATGTTCAACAAGTGTATGTTCCACACAAAAGTATAGCTTACACTGATGGTGTATACGTTTTGTTTTCCTGTACTTTCTTTGTTGTCTGTTTTGTTTCTGTTTGTTTTTGAAACAGGGTCTCACTATGTAGACCAAGCTGGTCTCAAAACTTGTGGCAATTCTCTTGCCTCAGCCTCCCAAGAGCTGGGGTTACAGGCATGTACAACCACGTCCAGCTTCCTGTACCTTCTTGTAGCTGACGTCTTTCTTTCTTTTCTTGTCACAGCAGGTCCTTGTGATGCTACACCTGCCAGTCATTAAGGTGAGTCACTTTTTTTTTGGCATAGTTCCTGGGGCAAAAACACTGTTTTTCCTCTGCTGTAAATGATCCAGTACCAATGCTCTAAGAAAATTTCACCATGATATTTTGCACTGGCTTTATTTGTACACTATCAAACTATTTTTGCATGTATGTGTGTATGCATGTATGTTTAGGATTGAGTAAGCACATCACTGGTCAATGCTTTGTGTTTCAAGTGACGTCATAGTTGCTGCATAACTCATCAACATCTACTACGTATTTGGTTTCATTGTTGAAAGTTTCCATCTCAGCCTTCTGTTTTGTTGAGGTTTCCCTATCAGTATTTCCAACATGGTGAAATGTTGACATCAGCAATCTGCTTTTCTTTGCCATATTTGAGATCAGTGTTACATCTTTCTGAAATTCAAAAATTGTAATAAACAATTATCTGTTTTGAAATTGCAGCATTTCATTTGGAATTTCTGTTTTGTTTTTGTGCACAGTCCCTGCATTGGTCACCTTGTGCTATTAGTAAATTTAACTTTAACTGGGAATGGGTAAACCAATTGTTGGAAATCACATTCCAATTAGTTTGGAAGATGGAAGCAACAAGTCAGTTCACAACATTTGGTTTATTACCATACAAATAAGGACTGATGGCTGAGTTCCAGGATAAAGGTCTACACTGAAAGAACAGTAACTCTGTATCTGCTAGGGCATCAATTTTCATGCCATATCTTGACTTGTCGCTTTTCCGTAAGTCTTTTATCTTCTTGTGATCACCATGAGAATTCTATGAATGCTTCCAGTTCAGGTAGTGAGGTGTAATAATAAATACATTTTTTTAATACGGCTACTGGTGGATACAGAATGCTTTACTTGCATCTCAGCCTTAGTGCATTTCACAGCATCTTCTAGCATTTTGTCTCTTAAAATTTTCAACACTGAATGGCAGTGCTGGAATTCTGTGCAATATATTTCACCCCTGCCAAGACCTTCATCATACTGTCAGACCTAGTTCTAACACTGGATTGACCTAATTCTAACAAGAATCCTTCCATATTTGTGTGGCCATTTTGCAACACTTTGACTAGTCAAATATGTAACTCACATTGCTATTTTCTTCATCATCTGAATCAAGAAAGTTGTATTCCCTGTGAGGCTGCATTTCCTGGGTCTGTATCAGTCAATTCTTGCTCCACTTTACTGTCACAGGAACTTTGGCTCACATGGTCAGTGTCAAAGTCATCACCATCATACACCCACACCACTGTTGTGTGATGAAAGCATGTGTTTTACCATAATGGATCATCATCCATGCATGAGTAATCTGATGATTCACCTTTGACCTCCTCCAAAACTTACAGATCTGTTTTGTGCCACTGAACTGAACTGAGTTGCTTCTACCAGAAAAATCAAAACTTTTTTTTTTTTTTTTTAACAAATCCTGGAGTTGTGTGAGTCTACTAGACCCTCTGTGATGCTCAGGTAAACATGCAAAAACAGACGGCACATAAAGGTAGGTCCAAATCCCATTTCGCCATTTTCACACATTCCCATACACCTTGCTATTCATCATACCAAGTGGGTAAATACAGATTGTTTCCTGTATCCATCCCTCAGGGAAAGGTACTGAGACACACAGCCAGCTATTATAACACTAAAGTACAAATTTACAATAGAAAAGTAAGGGATGGGTCTTTTGGACCCAAGCTTATGCCTTGAGGGTTAAAGCAGTCATTAGGGTTTGTGGAGTCCCAAAGGTAAAAACTAACACAGCTTAACAGACATCTTCCAACTCAGCCTGATACTCAACTGATGCCAATTTGTAGATTGGCTGACATGAAGGACATAGGTACAGTGCCCAAATGAGAAACATTCTGTTTCTAATATCCAGTGAGTACAGAGGATACTAGGCCTTCTTTTTGGTGGTAGTGGTGAAGATGGCTTTTTCTCACCTCCCAGAGGGACTGAGTCTAGTAACATGAATAAAGTTACAATAAGCACTATGTACAAAAAAAGTCAAAAGCAGAGAAATACTGATTTTCTCAGACAAAAATTAAGGATATTTGTTGTCAGCAGACCTGCTTTGCAAGAAATGTTAAAATAAGTTCTTCGGAGAAAAGAAAACTCATGTAGATCTGTAACTCAGAAGTAAAAGAACGAAAGCATGTTAGAGAAGGAATTAGGTTAATTCCTATCATTCGCAGCACAAGGACATTCAGACTGATTTACAAGACTATACCATACTTTCCTAACATGTCAGCTTTCCTTTAACTAAATGAGAATCAACCCTTTTTAAAGTTACTTAAAGTAGAGGAGTGGCAGGGAGACCTCATCCCAGGCCGACAACGCCACTGGTCAGAGTCCATGCCAGTTTCACAGCATACATGAGAAGCTCAGAGCCAAAGCACCCAAGAAACCAATACAGGCATAAGGCCTGCACCAGCAGGTGTCAGAGGAGCTGAGCCCATGTGACATGTGACTCTCTAATGTTCCAGAGGTGGCTATCAGGATGAGTCCAGCCTGGGCCTAGGTGGTACCCACTGCTGTCTGCTATCTGCCATGCTCCTGGAGCCAGTCATGTATAAGTGGCTGCTGCTGTGAGACCACTGCCTGGCAGTCAAGTGCAACTTTGTATCTAGGCCAAGAGCAGTGACTACAAGATGGAATGCAGTGGTAAAGGCCATGCAGTATAGGGGCACACTGGTTGACATGAATGCACACACATGATGGCTACACTGGTGGCACCAGTCAAAAGGATGCCACAGTGCCACTGATGGTGTGTTTGAGAGTCCCCACATATGCTACTACCTGGCCTGGTTCCTCTTAAGTGCTATGCTGCCTACTTAGTTACTGAGGCCTGCAAAGTGTAAGGAAGCCAGGCAAGACTAGCAGTGGGATTGGGAGCCTCACACCCAGTATCAGTGCAGGTGGCCATCATGAGTGCCCTGGCTGATAACCTGATACTCCAGGACCTAGCCAGCAACTTGAAGAAGTCAAGAACCTTCAGCAACAAAGGTTCCACCTGAAAAGGCCAAGATCCATCCATGGTGGCCTGCTAGGCTTCTCAGAAGTCTCTGGTCAACTCATGCCAGAACATTTAGCTGGCTTACTACCCAACCTGCCCCTACAACCGAAGGGCCTTGAGGTTAAGGCCTCTTTGTGTGAAAGTGGGCCTGCCTGATATGGTCTAAGCCTGCATAATACTGGAGCCCAACAATTGTAGCCCTATCTTATTTCCAACTTTGTCACTGCAACCTGTTGTACCAGGGTAGGCCTGCTCCTTTGAAACTTGATCTGTCTTCAGAGATGGAATTCTAGATCTCAGTGAGGCACTCAGGCCTGAACTCTGGAGGCTTGAAATTTAGGGTCAAGGGTTAAGAGGCAGTACCTGATCTGGCCCTGAATGCATTAACTAGGTGCCACTTTGTCTACATGCTCCCAAGCCAGAACTAGAACAAGGGTCAACGAAATATTCCAAAACATTGAGTTGTCAACTGCAAAATATGTGGTAGCTTTATAATCTGATGCTTTTACTTTATTTTTAAATAGAAATGAGGTAAACAACTTTAATAATAATCTTCTGAAATTATATTCTTCCATTTTTTGGCAAAATGCACAGATTATTTTCAAACTTGCTCTACATTTTGGAATCAACAGAAAATAAATAATTAAGATATAAAGAAAATGAGGTCCCAAGGAACAAAAGTTTACCTCATTTTAAGCAATCTAGATTCTAGAGTCTTGAACACAACAACAGAATACCCATCGTGAACCTCATGAATGGAACTAATTTCAATTGTTCTGTGAATACCACAGGAAACAAGTACATCCTGAGAGTGAAGTGACTTAACAGGCAGAAAAGGGGTATTCTGGCAAATACTTGTAAACTATGGTGAACTGTAGATGTGTTCAACATTAATAGGTGACTACTTCTATATGGCATGAATCTTTAAATTTATAATTTATTTGTGACTTACACATGAGTCATGTTTCTGAATCTATGGTTTTCATATTTGGCTGAAACGTTCTGTACAATGGATGAATATTCACAGAAAAAAAAAATACCACAGCAGTACACCAGAAAAATAACTGATGAAATAGTATTTGGTACAATTAGTGAGCAACTCTTTTACATGAAGGTTCTGAACAAAGTATATGACAATAATTTTTTAAAACCATTTGAAAGCAGACAATTTATTCTACAACAGCAAATGCAATGTGTTTGTTCAGTGACCCTGGGTGGGTGGCTTAACGTCTCTGAACCTCTGGTTCCTATTTATAAATTAAGAAATCTTAAGAGAAAGTGTCAAGATTCAATGTTCTATTTTGATAAATTCTAGACTGTCCTGTATTTCCTTTGATTTGGCTATACCTTTTTGAAAAAACAACTGTTGTGAAGATAACGGGATATACTATGGTACCTATTACTGTTATCCCAGTAACCTGTTGAGGGTTTCTGTACCAATTTCACTGTACTCTCTCAGTTGGCTTTGTTCCATCTTGTTTTGTTGTATTTTGCTAATACTAAAAAATTAAAATAAATAAAAAATATAAAGTAAATAACAAAACAGATCAGTAAGGTATTGAGCAAGCTGAAACACGATATAGCTAAACAGATAATGGACTTGAAAAGCAAAAGGAGGAAAAGAAAGCGGTCTAAAGGATATAACTGCATGTATGTTTAAGTGTGTAGGACTGATGACCATGTTGCTGGGTTTTTGTTGGATCACTGAATGGAACTGTTCGCAGCCTCACTATTTGAATGTACACCTTGTATGCTTTAATTTTGTAACTTGAACAACTATATCTAGAAGACAATATGTAATTTATTAACTAGTGATTTCTTACTGTTTTTCTTTTCCTTTGAAATTCTGTATTGTTTCTTCCCTTTTTTCCTGTTTTGCTTTTTTTCTCTTTAAATAAAATTAAAAAAAAAAAAAGATTTCCCAGGCTTGGCACAGTTTGATTATCATAGCACATTTATGTTTAATGATGTGGAACCTGTGTACTCAACCAACTTTTTCATATCACATCATAATCATTTCCTGCTTTTATAAATTATGTTTGTACATCATTACCTAAGAGGCTATCAATTTAAAAGCATGGTAGCACACATTTATATTTCCACCAGTCTAGGAGGCCAAGGCAGACAGATCACAAGTTTGAAGTCAGCTGTGGGGCAACTTAGACCCTGTTTCAGAAAAATAAAAAATTATCAGGTATGTAGCTTGATGCTAAGGCCCTGGGCTCAAACCTCAGTGGGGAAGGTGTAGGGAAGATCCCTACATTGATACATTGTCGTTGCTAAAAACACCTTTGAAGTTTCTACTCTAAGTTACCTGCAAAGTTAGCTTAAAAAGCACTGAAAAACTTTTCTTTATAGATCTATTTTGCTAGGTTCAGCAAATTCCCTAATTTTCTTCACTTGCAAAGTGCATTTAAAAAAGAACAATATACATGTGACAGTATATAAATTTTCTTATATATTGAGATTTTCATTACAAATTTCTTTAGATAGAACAAAAATGTCTGTACTTTTAGGACAATCTCAAAGAATATGCACATGGAAGAGTGAATCTTGCAACTACAACTCAGATGACAGTAAACTTCTCCCCCTTCAAAAAAATTCAACCTTTAAGCTGGACAATTTAGAAAAACAACCATCTCAGTGCTCTGGAAATAAAAACCTGAGAAGTATTCATGCTTGAAAAACTTCGTACTTCAGGTTTAATGGTGAGATTGCCTCAGCTCGCACAGTAGCTCTGCTATGGGGACAGACCAGGATGGCTGGCAGTTTCTCTGCCAGAGTCCAGAGGCTCTCACAATCAGAAGAGGTGGTCCACACCTGCATCCAGTGACACTGTTAATCCGAGTGACTTTTTAAAGGCTGACCAGCAGGAAAGGATCAACAGTGGTTCTACACCCTGTGGTTAGTCTAAACAGAGACAAACACATCTACACCACAAAGGAAAAGAGATCTCTGAGATTTGCACATTTCTGGCCAACCAGAAGAATGTGCATAAGAGCACAAGAGATTTAAAAGGACCTAGACACAAATGTAACCTAGGCAAATTGGAAAACAGAAAAATCTTTGAATGTGCCCATTTCTAACACCACAGAAAGATCCACTGGTAAAGCAAAGAAGACTTACTGGCTCTTGGTATTAGTACAACCTCTAATTATTCGTTGGCTGACTAGTAAAATGGACACAAAGTAACCCCAAGAAACCAGGTTTTAAAATAAAAAGATTTTATACAACAGCATCCCAGAATTCTGGGAGACTAAGACAAGAGGATGGCAAGTTGAACCTTGTCTGGGCAACATTTCAAGACTACCATTCCAAATGAAAAATAAAAAAGTGGGCTGGGAATGCAGCTTAGTGTAAAGGCATGAGGTTCAATTCCCAGTACCACCACCACAATAAATCTTTTAAAAGAAAGAGAATGATGACAAACAAATGAGAATACAATGATAAAAATGAAAGCAAAACAGACTGTAGGAGTACAGAAAGAAATCTATTATCAACAAAAGAACCAACAGAAATTTCTGATAAAAAGAAACATTCAAACAATTTTCCCAAAGGAGATTAAACGTTTAAAAAAAAAAAAAAAAGACCCACTCAAAAACTGGTCATTTGAGATGAATACACATTTCTGAGATGAAGATATACAAATGGCAAATAACATGACAAAAAACATGAAGAAATATTCACCATCACTGGTCATTCAAAACAATTAAAACAGCATTGAGAAAGAAATCAACTGGTAACAAACGTTGGTGGGGGGGGGACACTTCTCCACTGTTGGTGGGAGTGCAGACTGGTACAACCACTATGGAAATCAGTATGGAGAACACTCATAAGACTAGGATTGGAAGCTCCATTCAATCCAGCTATTCCCCTCCTGGATATTTTCCCAGAAAAACTAAAAAGTTCATATCACAGTGATATATGTGCACCCATGTTCATAGCAGCACAATTTGTAATAGCTAAATATTGGAAACAACCAAGATGCCCATGAACCGCAGAGTGGATGAAAAAGATGTGGCACTTTTATATTATGGAATATAAAAACCTATAAAAAGGATGATCTTGAGGCCTTCATAGGTAAATGGAGACAACTTGAGACTATCCTCGTTAGTGAAATAAATAAGAATCATATTTATAAATATCACATTGTGTCTCTAGCATAAAAATAAGAAAGGTAGGAGTAATAAAACCCAAAATGGGTAATTGATATTGTAAAAGAGAGAGGAAAAGAAAGTGCTCTAAAAGATATAACTGCATACATGTTTAAATGTGTAAGATAGATGACCATATTACTAAGTTTTTGTTAGATTGTTGAGCAGAACTGTTTGCAATCTCACTGTTTGAATGTCTACTTTGCATGTTTTAATTTTGTAACTTGAACAACTATTTGCAATATGACAGTATATAATTTATCAACTAGTGGTTTCCTTTTTGGGGGGGGTCCATCTATATTTATTTACTTATTTATTTATTTATATTTATTTAAAGAAAAAAAAAACAGAGAGAGGGTAGAAATAATATATAATTTCAAAAAAACAGTAAGAAATCACTAGTTGACAATTACATATTTTCCTCTTAAAAGTAGTTGTTCAAGTTACATAAGTAAAGCATACAAAGTAGACATTTATTAACAGTGAAACTGCAAACAGTTCTGTTCACCTATCCAACAAAAAATTAGTAATATGGTTATCAATCTTACACACTTAAACATACATGCAGTTATATTCTTTAGAATACTTTCTTTTCCTCTCTTTTTTTTACAATAACTATAATCAATTCTCGTAAACTGTTTAGAAATTCTATGCATGTATCAGTCTCTACATGTATACCTATCCTTTCTGTATTAGAGGGAAGAAGAAATCAAAACAAGACAACAAAGCAGATTCCTAGAAAAACACGAAACAAAAGTCATATAGAACCACAATACTAGGTGATCTACAGTAGTTACTATGATGTCTCTTGTTATTTTCAATAAAATTGTCTATATCATCAGGCACAGTATAATTGGACATAACAGTACATAGCAATATTAATAAAAACAAAACACTGGAGACATTATATGACTTCAAAAGCAGTTAGTAATCCAACCAGAATGGGTATCCTGTTGAATCTTATCATCTTCAGAATAGCTGCCTCTACTCAGACTTGATGCTATCAAACATATCAGATTCAAATAAAATCAGTCAAGACAAAACAGTAATCTAACAAACCAGATTCAAATAAGATCAGTCATAGTAAGACAGTGTAAGTAATACAGGGCTTCAGTTTAAGTTAATAGGAAATTAAGGATAGTTACCATAGTATATCCTGCTATTTTGGGGGTAACTGTGCTTTCAAATCTAGTATGAGTAGACAGACTGGAACAGAATAAAATCAAACTAAACAGAGCGATGAGAATCCTAATACACTATTAATAATGTCCTCTGCCCTCCCTTTTTAAACAATTCCTCCCCTTCCCAGGGTACTGTGTACATTTCGGGTTCCACTAACTCCCCGAGTTCTTAGATAAGGGGGGCAACCCACTATCTACCTAAGTGTTTCTGAATCCTTTCACCCCTGAGCCTGATCATGAGCTCTTATCCCTTTACTTACTAAAGCCTCAAGGTTTTCCTTCCTTATAGCTGAGTAGTTCTCCACTACACAAAAGTGTCATGGGTTTCCAATCTACCTGCAGCTGTTAGATGAGCTGTCCCCATTTCTCTCTGGTTCCTTGACACACAGAGCACTGTTTTCTCACCTTTGATTTTTGGTTCATTAACCCTCTTTCAGGTTGATTATATTTCCTATTCAGAGCATCTCGATGGACCCTATATCTCCTGATCTACTCTGCCTGTGTTTCTTTTTGTTAGTGTATCCAGGCCATCTGTGTTAGAGATTATAGCCAATATTCTCTGCCTCACCTCTGCTATGCTATTTTTCTGTCACTGTTGTTTACTTTTCTCCTTCATTCCACTGTCTGCTCCATTCCTTGAGGCCTTTCTGCCATTGTTCCTGGAATCCTGGTGATTTTCTTCTCTCTCGCTACAATGCCCTTCAGTATTTTTTTATAGGGTTGGATTGGTGGTCACAAACTCCCCCAGTTCCTCTTTGTCATGGGAACATCTTGTTTCTCCATTAATTTTAAGTGATAGTTTTGCAGGGTGCATCAATCTGGATTGGAGGTTATTTTCTTTCAAGGCTTGGAATACTTCGCTCCAAGATCTTCTTGATTTGATAGTTTGTGTCAAGAAGTCTGTTGGGATTTTGATGGGTTTTCCTTTATAGGTAATCTGTTTCTTTTCTCTGTTGGCTTTTAATATTCTGTTCTTGTGATGAATTTCTGGGATCTTGATTATTATATGTTTGGGTGCAGATCTGTTTTGGTTGTAGCTGGCTGGAGTTCTGTATGCCTCATATATCTGAACATCACTTCTGTTTCCTATGCTTGGGAAGTTTTCCTCAATTATTTCTGTGAATAGACTTTTTATTTCATTTGTATTTATCCCTGCTTCTTCGCTCACATTTTTTATTCTTAAGTTATAGATCCTCTTGTCGTCTTCTAGTGTTTGTATTGTTAGTTCCTGGTTCCTTATTATTAAGAGATATTTCCTTTCACGATCATGCATTGCATATCTGTCTTCAAATTTTGAAAGTCTGTCTTTAGTTTCAAGAAATTTTGCCAGCTTTCAATGGAGTTTTTAATTTCCTGATATTCTCTTTGGATCGGTTTCATGTATTCTAGATTTTGTTTATATTCTTCATCAAAGGTTTCTCTCCTTTTTCTGGGTTCCTCCATTTTTCCATCTGTGTCTTCTTGAGAAGTGCTTAGTATTTCTTTTATTAATCTTCTTATATCTGGCTTCACTTGAGTTAGAATTTCAGATTTAGGTTCGTCGATGAGGTCACGGAAATATTTCTTTATTTCTATTGAGGCCGTATCTGATATTGCATGTTTGCTGCCCTCAATCTCTTCTATATTTACCCCTCCTGGACTTATTTTCCCTGGGTCAGCGGCTGGAGGCTTTTTCTTGTTTCTCTTGTCATATTTCTGATTTCTTTCAGACAGGTGTACGGTGGTGCTCTCAGGTCCTTTCTGTATTGCTTACGGTTCTTCTGAAGCATGCTGGCTAGGGGATTGCTGCCCTCTCCAGTTTGCTGTTGATCTGTGAGATGTACACAGGGGCAATGTGGGCTGGCCCCTCTCCTCTGAGCCAGTCAGCCAGTAAGTGCCTTCAGCACATTAGTCTGTGCCCTGTGGATGTCACAGGTTCGGGACAGTTTCATCCCTGGCTACTGGGTCCTGACCAGGTGCATGACCCAGCCAAAGCAGATCCCACCAGTCCTCTTTGGGCCAGGAGCAGCCGACTGAAGCCACTGCAGTTGCCGCTTCAAGCCTGACCTGCCCAACTCCAATATGTCGTCAAGCCGGTCACCTCCTCTGCGGGGGTCCAGTTCCCAGCACTCACCATGGGTCAGTGCAGCTTGCCTTGCCAGTTCCACTCCCCGTTGCGGCACATCCTCCCACCAAGGGTTTTGGGCTCACAAACCCCTGATCTCGGCAGGACTGTGACCTCAGCTCTATCGTGCATCGCTCAACTCTAAGATGCGCCCAACACAGTGCGGGACCGGGCTGATGGGAGCGTGTCCAGCTCCAGCCCTCCACGGAACACAGCACAGGACCAGCTCCAGCCCTCCATCCACACTTTTTTTTTTCCTTTTTTTCTTTTCTTTTTTTTTTTCTTTTTCTTTTTCCTCAGTTTCTTCCTGGGTCGTGAAAATCCCTCTCCTTTCATCTGGTCTTCTCCATGGTGTTAAATTCTAGCATCTGAGTTGTTTTTCTCAGAGAGGCTCTCTACCCTGCTACCTATCGATCCACCATCTTAGCTCAGCCAACTAGTGATTTCTTAGTGTTAATATTTTTTTGAAATTCTGTCTATCCTTTTTTGTTTTGCTTTTTTTCTCTAAATAAAAAAAGGACCTGATAA
>PVLA01003735.1:0-85744 GCA_004027455.1 Hydrochoerus hydrochaeris
AATAGACTTTTTATTTCATTTGTATTTGTTGCTGCATCTTCATTCACATATTTTATTCTTAGGTTATAAATCCTCTTGTCATCTTCTAGCCTTTGTATCATTGCTTCCTGGTTCCTTGTTATTTTTAAGAGATCCTTCCTTTCACAATCATACTTTGCAAATCTATCTTCAAGTTTTGAAAGTTTGTCTTTAGTTTCTGATAAAAGGTTTTGTCAGCTTTCAATGGAGTTTTTAATTTCCTGATACTCTCTTTGGATCTGTTTCATATTTTCTAGGTTTTATTTATATTCTTCATCAAAGGCTTCTCTCCTTTCTCTGGGTTCCTCTATTCTTTCATTTGTGCCTACTTGAGGATTACCCAGGACTACTTTTATTAATCTTCTTATATCTTGCTTCACCTGAGTTAGAATTTCAGATTTAAATTCGATGAGGTCACGGATGTATTTCTTCATTTCCAATGAGGCTATCTCTGACATTACAGGTTTGCTACTCTCAACCTCCTCTGCATTTACCTCTGTTGGACTCACTTTCCCTGGTTCTGCAGTTGGAGACCTTTTGCTCTTTCTCTGTCTTGTCATGTTTTTGGCCCCCTTCAGACAGGTGGGTGGTGGAGGTCTCTGGGCCTTTCATTTTGCTTACAGTTTTTCCTCAGTACACTTGCTAGGAAAGTACCACACCCAGTCCGCTGTGGATCTGTGAGTTGCAGGCTGAGAGCTGGCTCCTCCCCCTACGCCAGTCAACCAGTTTATGCTTCAACAAGTTTGTGTGTTCTCTGGGGATGCCACTGGCCCAGAAAAGCCTCGTCCCTGGCTACTGGGTTTCAACCAGTGGCATGGCCCTGCCTGAGCAGATCCCACCAATCTGCTTTGGACTAGGTGTCATCAGCAGCCGCCACCTTGGGTTTTGATTCAAACCAGCTCTACCCAACTCCAAAATGTCACCCAGCCAGTCCTCCTGGTTTGCAGATTCCAGTTCCCATCACTCACTAAAGTTTGTGCAGCTTGACTGAGTGTTTCCACTCTCTGCCTCAGTGCCTCCTCCAGCTGAGGGTCTGGAGCTCACCAACCTCTGCTCTCAGCAGGGCCGCAATCTCAGTTCAATCATGAGTCACCTGACTTTAAGATGTGCCGGTACAGCGATCTGGGCTTGCCCAGCTCCAGCCCTCTATCCATGCTTCCTTTTCTTCTTTCTTTTTTCTTTTTCTTTTTCCTCAGTTTCTTCCTGGGTCGTGAGAATTCCTCTGCTTTTGTCTGGCTTTCTCCATGTTGCCAGATTCCAGTGTCTGAGTTGTTTTTAATTTTCTTTTTCCTCAGTGAGGCTCTCTTATCATGCTGCCACTCAGCTGGCCATCTTGCAATCTCAGTATAATTGTTTTTAACCTGATAGCCACTTTAATGGCTCCTCCAAATGTTAGGAATAATCACAGTGATACCATTTCTGTCTCTATCATATAAATAATTTATTAAATGTAAATGCCAGATAAGTATGGATAGTTTTGCTTTAAGAATGTCTTAGCCAAAGGCCAGAGCATGCCCTGTATAGTAAAGCATTCAACTTTGCCCAAAGAGAATTCTGCATTATATTTTGCTCCTTGAAAGGCAATCTCTAACCCCTTGGAATTTCTGAAATTATAAGGCTTTTATTTATGATAAGCCTCTTGTCCCACACTTGATACTTTGTGTTAATGAGGTGACTCATTGTGGGGCCCCAAGTTTCAATCCATAGTTGGCTGGTTCCAAGACAGAGTGGCATGGCAGAGAGGCATCACAGAGGAGAAACAGTTCATGGTAGTCAGAAGGTAGCAAAGCAAGCAAGCTACAAATTCAACCAACAACAGCAAGTTTTTCATCCTCTTTTATATTCTATCTAGGGTACCAGGTTTAGGGTAGGTGCTGACCCAGTAAACTGATTTAAATAATCACACACATCACATATTCTAGATCCAGCCTCCACTGGAAGAGTCCTATCTATGACCTCATGAAGCTTATGGAGCACAAGTAAAACAAGCCAAGTTTCCTCTGAGATTTAAAGCAAACTTTTACCTACAGTTCCCTGTACAAATGAAAAGGAAGTTCAACAATTCCCACATTCAATGGCACAAGACAGATATGTACATTCCAAAAGGTAAAAATGGGACCAAAGCAAATCAAAAACTGGGCAAACATTAAGTCCTATTAAGTCCATACATTTCTATGTCTAGTATCCATGGACATCTGTGACAAGTTGTGAATGCCAAAGGGTTGGGTTTTCTGCCCCATGGCACTGCCAGTGGTTGTAGCTTCCATGGCTTCTCTCTTGGGCTGTCTGTGCTCCCTCCTTGCAGTTTTCCTCAGATGATCTGTGTTCCTGGCTTCTCCCAATGTTTTGGATCTCCACTGCATCTACAGCTTTATACTCACGGCTCCATACACTGCCGTCTCAGAGGCACACTACCTAGCCTTGCAAGTCTTGTTTTGAAATCTGAGTGGAAGCCTTCCCAATCCAAAACTCCTTTGCATGTGTCTAAAAGAAGTATCATGTGGATGATGCCAAGATCTGATCCCTAATGTACTAGTAGCCAGGCTCCCTTCTCTTTAGGTTGTAGGGGTCAAGTGCCTATGAATCCAATCCCGGGAGCAACTTCCATAGCTCACCACCATACTGGGATACATGCTCTGGGGCTTCCTTCTCAAAGTCTTTTGCTTTTAGGAATTTTGACGTTACAAAGGCTGGAATTCTGCTTTTTCATGTGATGTCTCAGGCCATTTTTCTATTTTTCTGTTGCTTCTCAGCAATGAAGATCTTCTCTGAACTCTCTTTGCAGTCCATAGACTTACTTAGGGTGCCTTTCTGGTCAAATTCACAATGGTTTAAATCATCCTGCAAAGCTCTTAGCTCTTAATTCTCAACATAATTTTTTGAGACAGATTTTGCTATTAGTTTAGACTAAACTTGATCACTTTGTAACCCAGGCTGGCCTTGAACTTGCAATGATCTTCCTGCCTCAGCCTCCCAAGTACTGGGATTGCAGGCATACACCAGTATAACTGGCTTCAATACATATCTGGCTAAAAGCCCACAACAGTAGCCACGACACAACCTAACATTAGATTATCTTGAAATTTATTCTGCAAGATTAATTAATCTACCATCCTTAATCTCAGTCTCAGGCAAACTCTGTGGATATAAACAAACTGCAGACAAACTTTCTAACAAGGCATAACACACATTATCTGCACTCTAGCAATGAATGCAGTCCTTCTTCCAAGCAGAAACCTCCTGAACCTAATCTTTACCAGTATCATTTCTGTCTGCGTTCTGGTATTCTAAACTCTGGCCAGAATCTTCCCATAGGTTTCTAGGACTGCTATTATAGCCAGCATCTCTAAACCTTTCCAAAGTCTTCCCACAAGCAGTTCCAAAGAATCCTGAACCACATGGTCAGGTATAATCAAAGATCCCACTTCTGGTACCAAATTCTATATTAGTTACCCTTCTCATTGATGAAACAAAATACTCAATACCCAAAGTTAAAGGAGGAAAGGTTTATTGGGTTCACAGTTTGTAGGTGATGCAGTCCATAGTCAGCTGGCTACAAGGCAAAAGAGAAACTATTCCAGGGCAGGGCAATTGGGAGGTAACAACAAAGAGCTTCCCTTTAAGTTCATAAGCTACAAGACTGTTGGCCCAAAATGGGCCTTCTGTATCCAATAAATCCATTCCAGCACACCAAGAACTGTGATAAACCATTCAAAGGACTAATCCACACACACTTAATCCAATATCTCACATTCATGATACAATCACCTCCAAAAAGCCTCATCTATAAGTACATGAAGTTTAAGGGGGAACATCTATATACAAGCTATAACACACAGTTTATATGAACCAAATTTCCTGTTAAACTTTAAATTTCTCACATTTACAACCAAAGTGACTCTTGCTAAGGTAGTTATTTAAAGAAATGTTGCTTAGTGAATGTCTGTTATTTAGAATAGTAAAGAAGTAATTCTTTGGCTTGACAATTACATCAAGTAAGAACCCAAAATTTTAGGGTGCAAGATGTGATAAATTTTCATTGAGGATGATTTTCTCCCTGAGTTTTGCTCTGAACTAATGTTTTAAAAGTAAACACAGAGGAAAGTTTATTTAGTACTTAGGAAAGGATAAATATAAAGAAAGAAAGAAAAATAAAACAGGCCCAAAGTCATATAGCCATTCTTTCTGGATACATTGTTATGTAATCAAATTAAAGTCTGGCCAAATTTATAGTTATAATGGCCACATTTCATACTTTCAATGATAATATACTGATCAAAGACTTACACAAAAATGGTGTTTTTTTCATCATGATATACTGGCAGAACTCAAGTCATTCTGAGCTTGCTCTGAGATTTTATAGAAAAAAATATATATTGCAAGCTTTTTCTCATATCTATTTCTTCAAAGGGATTCCCAAGACAAAAAGATACATATAGTAATCTAGAGGAACTTATTGTGGCTTAAAAAACTATATTTAAGTTGTTACAAATTGTCAGTATTTCTGCATCAGTGTTAAAATACAACTTCAATGTTTCATTGACTACTGTAATTTATCTATTTATTTCAGATGAGCATGTATCTTCGGTATACAAAGACTGTCAGGATAGATTTAATAGTACTATTTCTTTAGCAGTATTAAAATTTTGGGCCTTCAATAATTATCCATAAAACAGTCAAACATCAATATGTAAAAATAATAGTGGCCAATGCTCTCTTTGAAATTGTAATATTCCAAATAAATAGATAATATTTCATTTTATAACATTATGAGGTTACTTTTAAATTTTTGTGAAAAAATATTCTCAATGATTTTTTTTTTTTTTTGAGTGAGAGGCTTGTTATGTAGTTCATGTGGCCAACTCACTATGTGTCTCAAGCAGCCTCAAACTCATGGAGATCTTGTCTCAGCTTCCCGAGTGCTGAGATTATAATCATTCACCAACACCCGCAGCTTCACATTTCTTTCGAACACTGAGAATTAAATGTTGTTGTCGCTGAAGCCAACTGCACTTTAGAATTAGGTTATTTTATTGATTAATTTAATTTTGCTTCTAATTTAAAGGAAGGGGTAATACTGCAATTAAGTCCCCAGATATTTTACATATCTTTTTTATTGGTTGGTACAAAGGTTAGAAGCTGCTTAAAGATACACACCTGTGCAGTGAAAAAGTTAAAAAGTGCTTCTTGAATGCTATTTCCTAAGTAATGGCCATTTTTTCATTTTTTTACAGAGGTTGTGACACATCTGGCAATAAGAATCCATGTCCAGAAGGGCCTTACTCCCTTATGTTAGTGCTGGTCAGAGTACTGAGCTCTCTTCAATTGCTTTTGATATGAAATTGGCATGACAACCAGCAGCAAGTTATTTTTCCTAGGAAGACAGTCAGGTAGGATTCACTGCCTTCTGATTGATGATAAGCACTTTTAATAATGAAATAAAGATATGTATTGCTAACATTAGTAAAACTTACTTATCATCCTTTAAGTTTATTACCTCTATGGTATCTCAATTTTGGTACAAAATTAATAGAATCAGACCTGGTTCGAGTTGACTATTTTCCTCTCTGTTCTAGTATGTAACAATTTCTCTGTTTTAGAGAGAGAGAGAGAGAGAGAGAGAGAGAGAGAGAGAGAGAGAGAGAGAGAGAGAGAGATGTCTTTCTCCTTCACAAATTATCATAAATAGCTTCTTTGGATTCTTTTATAACTATAACCTACTTGCAAAGATTATGTGAACTGCCAACCAGAATTAAAAGTAAAACTAGATCAGACCAGTAAGCAATTTTTTCCATGGGCCTTAAGGGCTAGTGAGGGTCCCCTGTTAACACTAGTCTTGAAGGAAGCCATGTCAAGATTCTGACTTTTCACACTGCCAATCTGTTTACATTTAAGCAGCATTAGTCTTTCACTCATGATGGCTAGACCTATCATGAGAGAAAGGTAAAATTCTTATTTGAATTATGCCGAAGTGAATTAGAGCACCAGATTTTTAAAAACTACAAACCACACATGTAGATCTCAGCGTGCTAAGAAATCATTGCCCTTTAATAAAAAAAGTGTTATTAACAAATTAGTAAGCAGTATATGAATGACCTGTAGGAAGCTGTCAACTAGCCTATGAAAAAGGAAATTTTGTCAGCCTTTTCTTAGTGACTGACTCCACTCTGGGTTTTGCCAACACAGTACAACACAACACTGTTGAAGATGCTGCCCCATCAGGGTAACATTTATATAAAGTAGTTGTGCGCTTTAATACTGAAGCGATGATGGACCTCTTGAGATGAAATTGGAAATCATTCCTAGGAGTTGACATTTGACCTCACACTGAAAAGATGAGGAGTCTCCGGTCCAAAGAGCTGGGGAATTTTAGAAAGAAAAAAATGGCCAGTGCAGGAACTTTGAGGCAGGAATATTTTTGGCCTGCCGGGGATCAAAAGGGGGCCAAGTTCCAGCAATGCGGTAGCAGGGTCATGCAAGGGGTCAGAGGGTAGAGGTGAAAGCGGAGCTCATACAGAGTCATACAAAGCAGAGTGACCTGTGGATTGTATTTTAGAAGACCCAGAGATGTATGTCCTTGAATTAATTTGAGCAACCTTTAACATTTATATATTTATAAACCATATTTTCAACCTCTTTCATTCTGCCTGAGAGATACGTATGGACTTTGTGAAGATTTAGGTATGAAGATATAGATACAGAAGTAGATACAGATGATAAACAGGTATAGACTTTCTATGATTTAATCTCTCTTCCTACCTATTATCAATATCAGACACTGGGAAATTGCAAAGCATGATTTATATACAAATCAATCTAACTATAGACAGCCAGAGCTGTATCTATCACCTATCTATATGAAGTCTATAAGAAAAGTCAGCCATAGGGGCTCCATCTCATTACTTTAAACAATTGGAGCCTCAGCGAAGGGAAATGATAGGAAGAGACCAGAGAAGGGTGTTAGGGATTTCTGGGTGATTTTATGATCCCTTCGCCAGGGAGGAGGCTGTTGGAATCACTTTCTCCACTGTTTGACCTACTTCCTCTTCTCTTCTTTCAGATCACTCACCTTCCTTGTACTATTCATATTGCCTCTCCTGCACAGTTGTCAGGCCCACCCAAGTAAGTGCTATTTTAACTCAGGACCATGGCTTTGACCATGGAATACATCATGTTCTCTGAAGACTGAAAGGGAAGCACCTGCCCTACTTCCGCTGCCTGCTCTGGGTGCTTGGATGCCCTGTCTGTCTCTGCGCCTTGCTCCTCAGCGAGATGAGCTGCTGTGGATGTTGACAGCCCTCTCGGGTAAGGAGCGGGATGGGCAAGGTTAGCTTTTGATGTTGGCATGTTTCTAGAAACAGAAAACAAAATAGCTTAGCAGCCAGAGAAATGTTGCCTTTGGATTGTGAACAGAGGGCCAGAGCAAAATGTTTCAAAACAAAAGTGAAATTTCCCTAGCAAGTTGGAACTAAAACCTTCAATGTGGTTAAGTAGATTTTAGTAACATTTTCATTACAAGAGTAATTATATTCTAAGATTTTAATTAGATTGATCAACTATCCAAGAGCAAAAAGCTAATCAAAACTTTATTTCCACCTTTTAGAAATCACCTTAATTAAATTTTAAGATATATATTAAACATACACATTTATATATATTAACTACTTTTGGACACAGAAAAATCTTCACTTTTCTCCATAATCCTGCATAAAGAGTAATATATGCCCTTAAAATAAAATACAACCTCCCCAATGCAATCTTTGGAAGTATCAGGCACTATTAGCAAAAGAACTTATAAAATTAATATTTATATTCCATAATTGTCAAGCTATCTTTTATTTGACACTTCAAAGTTCCATGAAAGCACATCATAATACACCATTAAGTCAATGGGACATATCTTTTCATCCCAACAAAGTTCACATAGAGAGAAATAAAATTTGAAGATATTATTAGTGAAAAGCAAATCTAACTTGGTTCCACCTAATTCTCCATTATGTTTCTCTAGGTTGTTTTAGCTTTGGCCCACAGCTTTCACTCAGTCCCTGGTGGCTCAGTGAGCCCCAGCCTCAGGGTCTGCACACAGGCTTTGCTGTGTTCCTAGGTGCTCTAGATTCACCCTCAGCCCTTGCCTACACTTCTGGTCACATTCACAGTGACCTGCTGAGAGCTGGCACATAGTAAATGTGAGTGAGTGAATGAGTGAATTGATGAAAACCTGGGATATAGTCAAGGGCAAAAAACCTAAATACTTAAAGTTCCAAATCATGATTTTCATTAAATACATTAATAATTTATTTTAAGCAAAGAATAATTTGCAATTCGCTACACAGAGAAGACTCAGGGAAACTTACTTAGTCAGAGATTTTGAATTTGAACTTATACCCTATCACTTAGCTTCAGGGTATAGTTCTAAATTGATCATTTACTCTTGTACTGTTCTTTTCTTTGCCATGGTCCCAATATACGTACAGTACAGAGTGACATTAGGAACTTATAAGAGCAAATATAGAGCAGTAGTACAAGAAATAGACTTGGTTTCAAGAAGTTTGAATCGAACCCTAGATTGAAGTACTTGGTAATCACAGGAACAATTTAATGTCAGATGTTTTGGGGAATTGTTCTAGTGAGTTATTAAATGGTATGACCCAATGGCCTGAGAAAAATAATTAAGGAGGAAATAATTTTGGGGGCTTGTGTTTTGAAAGGGTGCAGTCTATAGTTTATATTTGCACTAGTGGTTTCAGAGGATGCAGTCTATAGTTGGATTTATTTTGCCTCATGGTTTTAGAGGAGGTAATCTATAGCTGGCTGATTCTACTGCTGTGGGCTGAAGGTGAGGCATAAAATCATGGCAGAAACATCTTGAAAGGAAACCCGCTTGCCTCCTGGAAGACAGGAAGCAGAGAATTTGTGCAGATAGGAGGCTTCTTTTTAGTTTTGTTTCATCCAGAAATCCAGATGACGCTACCCACACCCAGGGCAGGTCCTCCTACTCAATTTTCCACAAGTGAATAATTCCTGGAAATTCAACTGTAAACACACCAGAAGGTGGCTTGACTACTTTCCTATGCATTTCTCCATCTGGTCAGACTGACTACAAAGATTAACCCTATGCTTACTGTTATTTTTTGTCTTATGTGAATCCTTTTTAATATCCAGGATTTTTTTCTACTATTTTGTAGAAGAGCTGAAGCAATCATGGACGCCATTCTTTTAGAGTTCTTGCAGGTGCGTGTCTATACCTTAGAGATACTTCATTTCTGCCGAGAATTCTAAGTTTTTCTACTCATGATCTATATATTTGTCCAAAAGACACCTTAAAGTTATTAAACTCATTTAAAACTTAGTTTTAAGGGGATTCAGAGGCTGTTCTTGATGGCCAATAAATAACTAGAGCTAGAACTTTGAGCTCCTAAATTCCAAAGCACTGGGAAATCATTAACTGTTAGCAAATACTATTTTTGTGTGAGACTTCCTCTCTGTTGTCCATGTTACAAGCTCTGTATTTCTATTTGAGTAATGCATTCAGTTGAAAAAACTTTGTGACGATGAATTTGAAACATGTTCTTTTGGAACACCATTTTCCCATCTCCCTAGCAGTTTCAGGCTTCACATTTTAGGAAGGATAGGTTTCTTTGAGGATATTTTTCATTTTTAACTTTTCCCTTGGTAATTCCAGGAAGATGAATTCATCATATGCAGGATACCCCCATGTGTTCTATCCCAATTTTTCTACAACCAATTTTATAATTTGGCTTATCCCACATTCCTGGTGACTGGATTTCCTCAGCTTTCCTTATATGTCTCCTATACATGTAGCATAACAGTTATTTTTGCTTGTTTGCTGTAATGTAGCTTCTTTCTCTGACTTTTATTTTTTTTTTCTATATTGGATTCTGTACATGTATGGTCTATTCATTTTTTGGAACTGTGAAGATCTTTCTGTCTGAATTTATGGTCTGAATGTTCTCAGGCCATACTTAAGTTAGTATTCTTTACCCATTATTTTGTAAGATAGATAAGTAAAGCAAATACTATTTCTTTTTAGTTATTACTTATTCATGAAGTATAGCCTAGATGCAGCTAACAGTGGAAAAGCTCAATCAACAATTCCATTAGAACTTCAGTGTCTAGAACATTGGCCTACTAAGTAATAAGTACACCTGGGCCTCCAAGATAAAGAAACTTTACAATATAATTTGATATTAAACTCTGTCTATAAATTTTTATTCTTGTGCTTAATCCTTATCTGTGTCTGTAATTCTTCTTTCCTAAACTATCCTTAAGGCAATGCAAACTTCACGTATCTATAGCAGAGATCTTTGCTAGTGTTTCTCTGATTTTGAATCTTTCCAATGACAATTACCATAAAATCATCTTATTTTTTCTTGTTATTTAATTTGGTTTAGGATTGTAATTATTCCTTTTTTTAATGAAAAATAAACCACTTTAAAGTGATAATATATTTTTTCCTTGAACTTTTGTTGGTTATTTTGTAGAAGAAGAGCAATTATTTTCTATTTTTAAGCAGAAATCCTCTGTTTCACCAAAATTAGTTTCATGTAGGATTTGAGTTATAATAGTCTTTTTGATGTTCATGTCTACTACTTACACTGGCTTGAACATTTTTCTTAATATATCTATGTAACTATTTCTAGTATCTTCTTGAATAATATATTTTATGCTTTCATAAATTGTAGGTGATAGCTGATTTGAAAATATAGTATCTCATGACTCATTTATCTCTCATGGCTTCCACCTCTGAACATAGTTGCATGAGGGACCCTCAACACATGGGTCTTTGGTTCAACTTCATATTAAATCTGTAATAGGGATCAGGACACTTCTAACTCAAGGGATTATTTTAAAGTTTATATTAAATAATGACTATAACCCCAATTAATGAAACGCAAATTATATCATGTCTGACTTTAATTATTTTTACTCTTTTTTGTGTATTTTCTATATTAGAGCTTTTCTTTTTAGTTTTAGGCACTTCATAATACTAAATTTAAAAAACCAACAACATGTTCTATGTCTCTAAATAATAGATCAGAAATATTTTATTGTACTAGAAAATACATAGAGCTTACTATCAAATGTTGTTGAAATGTTATTTTGACAATCCTTGAAATCTTACTGATTCAATTGGTTGATTTTTTCTTGTGTTTAATTTTTATCCTTGTTTTTATATCTTGCATTCCTAAATTATCCTCAGAGCAATACAAGCTCCACATATCTATAGGAGAGATCTTTGCTAATGGTTCTCTGATATAAGGCTCAGAATTTTTCAAATGATAATTACCATAAAATAACCTTATTTTTTCCTGATAATAGAATTTTGAATCTATACCCCTTTTAGCTATTCTATTATGACCCTAAAAATTACTTTTCTGCTTGCTCTACCTCAGATGATGAGGAAATGAATTCTAATACAACACTGTTGAAAAAAGAGCATTAGAAATGAGATCTGGCAGAAAAGCTAATAAAAAAGGTCAGAGTACCCTAATGTATGCCCTCTGCTAATCTCTTTCACACTTGAAATTTATTTTTTCTAGTCTATTGTCTCATGCATTTGAGCATACCTGCAGGCTGCCACAATGTGCAACTGATGTTGAAATTCACAGGACACTTACCATTATGCAATTTCTAAATAAGGATATTATTTTTCAGTGAAAAAATTTGCAAAAGTGTTATAAGTCATGTTTGAGGTACTGAAAGAATTCTGAACTCATATCATGGTGTTTTATTGTTTTTTATTTCCTGACTCCTTTTAATTTGCTTAGAGACTTAGGAGACATGTTTTAACCTTTCTTTGGTTTTATCTTCAAATAATGGATTGCAACGGCTAGCCCACAGCCCTAGCGTTAGGGTTAAGTATATTTCTAATAGAGAAAGACACACACACACATACACTCACACAACTTATTATAAAGGTGTGGGCATCACAATATTTGCAGTGCCTTGACAGGAGATACCTGAGTCTGGCTCCAATTTCAGACAGAAATATTCATGATTTCCACCTCAGTCACTCATGGTATACTATTTGCATTTAAGCAAAGTATTTTAACTCTCTGAGCATTAGTTTTATTGTTTGTTTTGATTTACATATAATATGATCATAATACTTTATAAGAATGTCAAGAGTAAATTAATATCAAGAATGGTATTTAGATGGGTTTAATAAATCAAAACGTCCTATATCTACACGTAGAACACAAAGGTTTAAGGTTAGCCTCTTGTATGTTACATAGTTTCAGACCTGATTAAGCCTTGATATGAAAAATCACTATGTGAATCTACAAGTATTTAAATTAATTTTGGCTTACAATCTACTCATTTTTGAGTAGATCTTCCAAATATGAATTTAATTTGAAGTACTGACATCTTAACATAAAGTCAGAAGTATTGATGTGCTTCATATGTTTTTCATTGGCTAAAATATTTATGATTAGGTTATACATAAAATACCCACATTATTACAACATGAAACAATCTGAATTCATTAAATGGGGTCTATTATGATGCTCCCCAAACAGCTATTCATATTCCTGCCAAATCCTGATCTGCAAGTAACGAGATGACTTTACAGGAATGTTACAGAAAGAGCGTAGGGTTCTGTGCCTAGAAGTCACAGCAAAGGCACACACTAGCAACTTTTAGAGTATATAATAAACACTGCCTACAGATCATATTTAGAATGTAGTGCAAATATTCAAAAACATTCATTATTTCATCATAAAATGGCAATTAACTGCATGTCTTCCTTGTTTTCCTTCTTTCTATTTATTCACTTAACAAAAGAGTATTAAGTTTCTGTTGCATTCTACCATAGGTCAGGCGCTGACCACACCACTAAATTGGAGATTCAAGATTACTAAATTCTCTTCTTCTAAAGATTCATATAGATTAGTAAGAAATGCCTAAGTAAAAAGATAGTAATGCATTGTTACTTGTGGCTATGAGTAAATGTCCCTTCCAAAACCCACACTAATACTTAATTCCCACTGTGAGAGTACCAGGGTCTAGGAGCTTTGCAAAATGATTGCATCATGAGGATTCCGCCTCGATGGCTTACTGCCTTTTCTTGGAACTACTTTCCTTATAAAAAAAGATGATTTTTGGCCCCATTCATTCTTAGTCTCAGTGTCATATATTGTGGTTTGCCCTCTGCTGCTAAAGTGCAGCAAGAAGGCCCTCACCAGATTTGGTCCCTGGATCTTCAACGTCTTAGCCTCTTGAAATATGAGAAATAAATTGATTTCCCCTATGAATTAGCCAGTCTGTGGTAATGTGTTACAACAGCAGCAAATGGACTAATATACCTGTGCAATTAAAAAAAAAAACTGCATAGTGTCTCACTGGCAAAATGCAGGCTGGTAAGAGGCTTGCTCCAAGAGAGGATGTAGTGGATGTGAACATCCTGCAACTGTAGAAGCATCAGAAGGAATGAGGCCTTCCGGGCAGAGCTAAGTGAAGTTAGCATCTCTGACTCTCCTTAAAGAACAGTGCTAAGGGTTGGGGATTTAGCTCAGTGGCTTAAGTGCCTACCTGGCAAGTGTGAGGTCATGAGTTCGATTCCTTACAACACGAAGAATTGTGGACTTAGCTGCTGGACTTGCTTATTTAAAATGATAATAAAATGGCTAAAAAATGTTTACATTTCAGATTTTAAGTATGATTAGTTTCAAGAGGTATTTTATTATATCAATCAAATTCAGACTTAAACAAAGAGAACCTCGCACGCATCATCCATTGTAGAGATCTGTTCTGTGTGGATGTAACTTCACTTTTAGTTGTATATGCCTGATAAAATAAACACCAAGTATTGGTTTCATGATACTGCAGCTACTGAGTTTAGGAATTTGCACTGTTCAGTAACATAGGTATGACTGGGCTTCTTTGATTCCACTTTGAATTATAAACCAGTGAATTTTTCTTATAAACATGGGTATGCATACATAACTGTGAAATTTTTCTATTTTAACAGAAAACGGTTATATTTTGCTTGAGTACAGAAAAGTGTACATGGAAATTGAATAAATAGCATTTTTCAAACTTCTACATAAGCATAATATTCAATGTTTTTAATAAACTCAATAAATTTTCATGATAATGGTGTCAGATAAACATTTCAAATATTAGAAAAAGTAATAATGGAAAATATGTGGTTTTGTCATGCAAATATAATGTTTTTAGACTTATTATAAATTGTGTTCTACATTTAAGTAATCTGCAATCCCATGCCTGGACATAGAAGTAAAATTAAGCTATAATGAAAGCTTTTTTATTATTCTCTAGCCAAGTAAAATTAATGAACACTGTTCTTCCCCATAGATATCTAATTCTATAGTAAGCAAATCCTTCCACTAAACATTACTTTTTTCTACCCATTCCAAATTAAAAATAACCTGAACTCATACTGATGAATTTTTATTATTTTAAGATAATTAAGAAAAGGAACAACTGCTGTTATTATGCATTTATATTTACTAAATCTAGTTCATGAAATGTTGAACAATTCCTTGAAACAGTAGGTTCCATATACATTTATCATATTTTAATTAATAAAATTTACTTTTTTACAACTGCTGTAGGTTCACAGCAAAATTGAGCAAAAAGTAGAGAGAATATCCATTTACCCTCTAGCCCTATCTGCACAACTTCACTCATGAGAGTGATTTGTTTTACAATTAGTGAACATATATTGATATTACTAGCATCTGAAGTCTATAGCTTACATTAGAGTTCACTCTTGATATTGAAAATTCTGAATTTTACCCGATGTATAATAACATGTATTGAAAATTGAAATATCATAGAGTAGATTATCTGTGGTTTACCTATTCATCCTTTCATCAAAACCTTTACAACTCATGTCTTCACTGTCATCATAATTTTGCCTTTTTGGGAATGTCATTTAGTTGGTATCATAAAATATGTGGCCTTTCCAGTTCAGCTTCTTTCTCTGAGTAATATGCATTTAATATTCCTGGATATTTTATTAAGCCTTGATTGCTCACTTCTTTTTAGTATGAAACAATATTCTATTATTTAGGTGTAAGATTTATTTATCCATTCACTTACCAGAGGGCAATTTGGATGCTTCCAAGTTTGATAATTGAGAATAAAGTTGCTATCCATATCCATATGTTATTTTTTAAGAATCTTAGTTTTCAATTCATTTGGGAAGCATGATTACTGGAAAATATGGAAAGAATATGTTTAGCTTTGTAGGAAACGGTTAAACCTTCTTCCGAAGTGACTGGACTATTTCACATTCCCATAAGCAAAGATTGCGGGCACCCTTTCCTGCTTTTGGCATCGTCACTGCTTTGGAGTGATGTTACAGGTATTCACGGTATCTCCATGCTGTTTCAACTTTCAGTTCCCTAACAACATAGAATGCAGAACCCCTTTGCATAATCCTACAAGCCAGCTGTTTATTTTAGTGATAATTTGTCTGTCCATCAGTTTTTGCCTCATGTATTTTGATGTT
This sequence comes from Hydrochoerus hydrochaeris, assembly GCA_004027455.1. Lineage (NCBI taxonomy): Eukaryota > Metazoa > Chordata > Mammalia > Rodentia > Hydrochaeridae > Hydrochoerus > Hydrochoerus hydrochaeris. The sequence continues at coordinate 15,521 of PVLA01003735.1, forward strand.
CTGTCCTTAAGCATATACATAAGAAGGACTGTTATGACTTCTTGGAGTATTGAACCCTTTGTCAGGAAGTAATTCCACTTTTTATTCTTGGTAGTTTTTAACTTTCCTTGCTTTGAAGCCTCTTATACCTGAGAGTAAATAGTATAGCTTCTGTGTGTTTGTGTGTGTGTGTGTGTGTGCGTGCATGCATGCGTGTGTGTGTGTGTTTTATTTAGGGATTGTAGCCAGGGCCATTACACTGAGGTTATCTTCTCACACTTTTGTAAAACTTATCTTCATTCTCTGATGTTCTTTATATAGAAACAAAAATGCATAATCTGTATAATTTTCTTTCTCACTGAAAGAGATGGTATTTTAACATATTTACAAGAGAAACCCACTGGCAACAAATTCCAGTCATATAAGAAAGTCTGCTTCTCCTTAACTCTGGAAGGATAATTTCACAGGTTATAGAATTCTCCACTGGTAGTTTTTTGTTTCTTCTCTCTCACCATTTTAAATATTTCACTTCCTTCTCTTTTTGTTAGCATGGCTTCTAGGAGAAGTCAAATATAATTTTTATTTTTGATCCTTTATAAGGTATTTTCCCCCTGTGGCTTCTTTCCATATTTTTTCTTTGTGTTTAATTTTCTGAAGTTGCATGTGACACGCCTCATTGTGGATGTTTGTTTCTTCTCGCCATGTGTCCTGTGTGGTTCTCTGTGACCGGCCCAGAGCCTTCCACATCTGTGATTTGGTGTCTTAAGAAACTGTCAGTCATTTTTGCTTCAGTGATTACTTCTGTTCTTGCTCATTTTTCTTCTGGAATTCTCCTGGGTGAGTATCATGCCTCTTGTCATTATTCCACATTGCTTCTTTATTTTGTTCACGTTCTTTTAACTTTTTACATTTTTGAAGTAAACATCTCTCTATCTCCCTATATCCACTCTACTAATGAGCCCATCACAAGGCCTTGTCTATGTCTGTGACTCATCTGATCCTTAGTGTTTATTTTTGGTGCTCTTTTTAGAATTTCTATCTACCTGCTTACATTAGCCATCTGTTCTTGTGTATTGTCAAATTTATCCATTAAAATTCTTGTTATATTAGCCTCTTAAAAAACACACTAACCTGGTAATTTCAATCTTTCTGCCAGGTCTGACTCTGGTTCCAACATTTATTCAGTCTCATCAACCTGTCCTTTACTATGTTTTGTTACTTTTTGGTGGGAGGGCTGACGTGTGTGGGGTACCCAGGCCTTTAATGATACACATAGGAGGTGTGGGGTGGGGAAGCGCTCTGTAGTCCTTTGATTAGCTTCAGTCCTTTAGTTCCAGGATTGTGTACTTTACTAGTATCCCAGCTTTTAATCCCTGTAAGGGGTGAGACATTTTGCCTGGAGTTGGCAAGAGCTGGAATTTCCCTTTCCCCCAGGTAGGCGAGGCTCTGATAACACCCAGGTGTCTGCTGGAGGACAGGCTTTATTAAAGGGAACAGAGCATGGCAAATTCACGATAGTTTCTTTCCTCCTCTCTCTGCTGAATGGAAAAGGGATTTTTCTCTGCCATTCAGTGTGAGGACCCTGTGTGGTTCCTGATCTGAAACTCACAGAAGGATGGGAAGACTCTAGGAGCTTTTGGCCTCCAGCAAATCACCAAGCACAACTCGCATCTCCCTTTACCCCATCTCGGCTCTGATGCTCCAGAAGATTCACCTCTTGAGGTTCTTCTGCTCTAGTAAGTGGTGATTCTCTATACCCATCTGTCACTTTTCTTCTCTCCAGTTTTTAGGGCATTCTGACAATCCAAGAAGGGCTGTCGACTTTTGTTCAACTTTGTAATTTGTCATTTAAAAAAAAGGCAAAATATAGACTCTTTAGATGTTGAACTAGAAACCAGAAGTCCACTGAATGCTTCAAACACACACTACATTTTCCTCCACGTTGAAAAAAAAAAAGTTAAGACTCTTTTGGTGCTTTTTTATTTATTACATAAATTAAAACATTTATAAACAAATGTTTATTTTTTTGTCCATTCAAAATGAAATTTGAGAAAAAGCAATAGCCTATTATATTGACTTATTATATCTATTCAGTGAGATGCAGTATATTTTCTTTAATCAATGAGTCCCATGTGTCTTTTTACCTTGTTTTCTTTCATTTTGCTTTTATTTCATATCAATAATAATTTATCATGCAGTCAGCTAAAATAAATCCAACACCTTAGCGTGAAAATCAAGGGCACAACATACATACATAAAATAAAAGCTTCCTCAGTTTTTCCCATCAGGTGCCATTTTTTCTCTTCTCTCAACAGTGAATTAATAGAGGGCTTGTTCAAAATTATGCTTTTACTAAAGTGGCTTTCTCCTATTGAAGTTCCTTAAAAACAATCAATTCAAGCCGCTTTTAGCTGTCAATATGTCCTTAAATGATCTCTTTTCTTTCCTCTTGTCATCAGCGAGTGATACATTCAGCACCACGTAGAAGACCGTCTAAGTGATGCCAGGAATGAGAACAGAAAGTCAGCTGGTGGATAGTTCCTATTCCACTAGTCATTTTAAAGAGTTCGGTGTGTTCAAAGGAGATGATGGATGAGTCTACCTTCATGAGAGTGAAGTGGGGAGAGAAAAGAAACATGGCGCCGAAGTAGCTACTGTCACATCACAATATCAACACATGGGCTCAACCGCAAAACTAGTTTCCCTAGTGGGACTTCTGTCCTAAAGAAATCAAGCAAATAAAAAACAAGACACAAAACCTGTGATTAGAAGGAGGAAAAAATCTTGAGAGGAGTAAAGAAAACTTCATTTCGCATTTAGTCATAAGGTTCTTTACATGAGTAATTAAGTCTGAATATAATGTAATGAACAATGCTGATGGAAATTAATAGATTCTAAATGAAGTATTATCCTTTCGTTCTCAACAGCTGTTTCATTTCTACTTAGTTTGCACATCTTTACCCAAAATTACAAAAGTAAAATTATTCTTTAGGAAATTAATCACACGTGTCTCATTATTTCAAATAAAATATTCAAAAACTCAGTTTCTTTCTAGATGAGAATCATTTTCCCGGCAACGCCTTGAATGTCATCAGTGAGGAATGCAGTGCCACCTTCTGGTAGATCTGGGAATCGCTTTTAATTGTTATATACCTGGAATTCTGGAATCCAGTCGTGAAAATATAGTAAGGCAAATAAAGAATATTCCTAAGCACTTACTTCTTTCATAGTATCATGTGTATAAAGTATTCGAATTTAGCCCATTGAGAACATGGCTTGGTATAAAGTTCACAAAACATTTATGAGTTTCCATTCAATAGGGATGATGCACTGTGTCAAATTCAAAACACCTTGACAATTTCATGTTAAAAGACAGTGAACACTTTGTTTTAAAAAATTATTGGCAAAGAAATATTGCTTTCAAGACCCACCAAACATTAGAATCTAGTGCATTCTATTTTAAAATGCACATGTTAATTTCTCTTGGAGGCTGATTTATGCATGTAAATACAGATTACGTGGAGGATTTTCATACATACTGAGTAAACAGTTTTAGAAGCAGTTTTATATGATACAGGCATAGTGATTTTTATACGGAAGTATACTTGCATGTGAGTGCCTTTATTTAATCCTTATAACAGCAAATGGAACAGTTTGTTACAGATGAGGGAACTGATGTTAAAAGTATACAAGTCACCAGTGGAAGGTGGATAATTTAAATTTTTAATTTAATTTAAATTTTTCCATGAACTTTAAAGATTTATCCTGCAGTTACAGGATGTTATACCATATCTCACACCAATAAGAAAAATTTTTTGAATTTTCAAAATTCTCTTGACACTTTTTCATATTTCACTGTTGAGATACCAAAAAAACCAATGATACATATTTTAGAGATCTATATTTACATTTTTATTTAAATTATTGGAAATTGCATAATATCTATAAAAATTCAGAAGACAACCTCTGCCACACTATTTCTTTAAAAGGCCAATTTTCTGGCTGTTTCATTTTCAGAAGCACAATGGTTAGGATTTGAGATCTGAATTAGAAGTTCCTTTGAGGCAGGCCCCTATCTTGCATTAAATCTTTCATAGTATCTGATTATGCAGCTTCCATTTAACCTTAAGTTAATATTTCATTACTGTTCAAAGCTCTGTTATCACGTTTTGCTCTGAATATTTCTTACTAATTGAATCACTGAATACTGCTAGCATTCAGCATTCATCTATACTTTGATCTGAAGAATATCAATTTGGAAAATAAAAATTATAGTATTTTCAAGTTATTTATTCTTTTTCAGAGTTCATTAAAATCTAATAATAATTTCAATTATAAAAGTATTGGATCTAAATGATAATATATCAGCACATTTTAACCTGGTTTCAGCACATTTATAAAGCTTATTGATAATGATGTAAAACAATTTTTCAACTATGTAATGCTTTGTTATTTTTCTTTTTAACTGGAGTTAAACTGAGGTCACAGAATTCAAATCATCAGATCATTTGCCTATTTTATGAACTCTATATAAAGAGTCCTACTCTATGAGGTTGAAAAATTAATGCATTTGTTATTATTAGTGTGGATAATGTCAGTTTTTGAAAACACTATAAAATACTCTTTTGTCAAAAGTAACAACTATTTTTTTCTTTCTTTGGAGAACCATGACATCAGTTCCAGGGCTTTACAAAGTCCTAACTGTAAGTTTTACTGAATATAAGAAAATTCAATCTAGTATTTTGAGTTAGAGATGATGTTCATCACAGCTATTCTTATACTACCTTGGAAATCAAAATTATCAATGAGGTTTCTTTAACACATATTACCAACCTAAGAGGAAAGTGAAGACGAGGGTAAGACTTTCTTCTGATTAAAGGATTGAGTTTTGATGGAAAGTCAGAAGTGAAATCCCTCAGTTTCAGGAAGAAATGTGATGTGGAAAATCAGAACTCCACAAAGCTAAGACAACTCCTTTTCGAAGATGTCTTAGAAAAGTCTATCCAATGACATGTGGAGAAATACAAAAGATTTAGTGATATCTTGAGTCCAGAAAAAATAATTGTTTTCCTCTGAGATTTTGAAGGAGCTTAAGTCTTCAACAAGTCTGATAATCAAATTTGTAGTATGTGCATTATACAAAAAGAGATACACTAACGTAATAATTTAGAGTGTCTTTTTTGGGAGGCATTCTTAAAGAAAAAGCCTAAACAAAAATGAGTTTGTAATAAAGATCACATTGCTATCAAAGAAAGCTCAATAGAATCACAGCAGACTTTTCAGCCAAACCCTCAAGTCAAGAAGTGCTTGGAGTGAGGTATTTCAAACCTCGAAAGAAAACAACTTTCAACCCAGACTGATGTACCCAGCAAAACTTGCATTCAAATTTAATGGAGAAACAACATACTTCCATGACAAAGAATAACTGAAGAAATTCACATCCACCAAATCAACCCTAGAAAGAGTATTGAAAGACATACTACACAGAGATAAAAATGACCACAATCCCCAAAACAACAACTGAAAGAAACCACTAGGTAGGATAAGCAATTAAATAAGGGGAAAAGCAGAAAGAAACAACTGGAATGTAACATGGCAAAGTTGAGCCAGTACATATCAGTGATATCCATAAATATAAATGGCCTCAGTTCACCTATAAAAAGAAATAGATCGACAGTATGGATCAAGAAACAGGATCCCACAATATGTTTTGTACAAGAAATACATCTGAACCAAATTGAAACTCATGGATTAAAATTCAAATGGATGGAAAACAGTATTCCATGCAACAGGAACCCAGAAAAAAGCAGGGGTAACTTCTAATTGTAGACAACATGAACTTCAAACCTAAAATGATTAAAAGAGATAGAGGAAGTCACAACATACTCATCAGTGGAAAAATTTAAGAGGAAGAACTAACAATTATAAATATATATTCACCAAATATAGGCATGCCCAAATATATAAGACAGATACTAATGGATGTGAAAAACCAAGTACACAAGAACACAATTATAACAGGGGATCTCAACAGCCCATTGTCAGAAAGAGATAGATCAACTAGACAAAGAGTCAGCAAAGAAATAACAGAACTGAATCATACCTGTGAGTAATCGGACTTAGTAGATGTTTACAGAGTGTTCCACCCACCACATCACAATACACATTCTTCTCAGCTGCACATGGGACATTCTCCAAAATAAACCATATATTATCCCATAAAACATTCTTAAGCAAATGCAAAAGTATTGAAATCATGCCATGCAAAATATCTGACCTAGCACACTGAAATTGGAAATTAATGGCAAAAGAAATTTCACACCTGCATAAATATATAGAAATTAAATAACCTTTTGAACAACCAATGGGCTATTGGTTGAAATTAAAGAAGAAATAAAACAATACCTACAATTGAAGAAAATGTGGAAACAACATACTATAATCTGTGGGATGCAATGAAAGTGGTCTTAAGAGGGAAATATACAGCAACAAATTGTCATATTAAGAAAACAGAATGAGCACAAATAAACAACCTAATGCTCCATCCTAAGCTTCTAGAAAAAGAAGAGCAAGCTAAATCTAAAGCTCATAGAAGAGAGGAAATTGTAAAGATTAGATCAGAAAGCAATGCAATTGAAACTAAAAAAAAAAAATACAAAGAATTAATGAATTGAAAAGCTGGTTTTTGAGAGAATAAACAAAATTGACAATCCTCTAGCTAAACTTATCAAGAAAAAGAAAGAAAAAACCCAAATTCACACAATAATAACTGAAAAGGGGAAATTACTACAGACTCCATGGAAATTCAAAAGATCATGAATACCTACTTTGAAAATCTCTACTCACATAAAGTGGAACACACAGAGGAAATGGATAGATTTCTAAAAACATATGAACTACCAAAATTCAACCAAAATGATGTACCAATTTTGAACAACTCAATATCAGCTATTGAAATTAATAACATAATTAAAAACTTACCAACAGAGAAAAGCCCAGGTCCTGATGGATTCACAGCTGAATTCTACAAGAAATTTAGAGAAGATTTGATGCCAATACTCCTTAAACTCTTCAATGAAATTGAGAAGAAAGCAATCCTCCCTAAATCATTCCTGGAGGCAAGTATTACTCTGATACCAAAACCAGAGAAAGATCCAACCAAAAAGAAGAGCTGTAGGCCAGTCTCACTAATGAACATTGATGCAGATACTCAAGAAAATACTGGAAAATAGAAGGCAACAAATCATCAAGAAGATTATACATCATGACCAAGTGGGGTTCATTCCAGGAATGCAGGGATGGTTTAACATACACAAATCAATAAATGTAATAAACCATATCAACAGAGCCAAAAACAAAAACCACATGATCATCTCAATAGATGCAGAAAAATCTTTTGACATAGTCTAACACATGTTCATGATAAAAACCCTTCAGAAACTTAGAATACACTACCGTGTATTCTACCTCAACCTTTTAAAGGCCATCTATGACAAACCAACAGCCAACATTATACTAAGTGGACAAAAACTGAAAGCTTTCACTTTAAAATCAGGAACAAGACAAGGATTTCCACTATCACCACTCCTTTTCAATATAGTTCAGGAAACACTAGCCAGGGCAATCAGACAAGAGATAGAAATAAAAGGAATAAAGATAGGAAAGGAAGAAGTTAAAGTATCACTATTTGCAGATGACATGATACTCTATATAGAAGACCCAAAAAACTCCATTAAAAGACTACTAGAGCTAATAAACAAGTTCAGCAGTGTAGATGGATACAAAGTCAATGCTCAAAAATCAATAGCATTCCTGTACACAAACAAAAAACCCACCAAGAGAGAAATTATGAAAATATTGCCCTTTACAATAATATCTAAAAAAATGAAATACTTAGGAATCAACCTAACTAAAAATGTAAAAGACCTATATGCTAAAAATTATACTATGGTGAAAAAGGAGATTGAAGAGGATATTACAAAATGGAAGGATAGTCCTTGCTCTTTGCTAGGAAGAACTAACATCGTAAAAATGGCCATACTCCCAAAAGTGTTATACAGATTTAACACAATCCCAATCAAAATACCATTGACATACCTCACAGATCTAGATAAAACACTCCTAAAATTCATTTGGAAACAGAAGAAACCTAGAATAGCAAACGCAATTCTGGACAAAAAAAGCAAGGCAAGAGGCATCTCAATTCCTGACTTGAACCTGTACTATAATGCCACAGTGATAAAATCAGCATGGTAATGGCAAAGAAATAGACCTGAGGATCAATGGAACAGATTAGAAGATGCAAGCACAACCACCTGATATTTGACAAAGGGGCTAAATATGTCCACTGGAAGAAGGATAGCCTCTTTAATAAATGATGTTGGAAAAATTGGCTCTCCCCATGCCGAAGACTGAAACTAGAGCCAAGCCTATCTCCATGCACAAAACTAAAGGCTAAATGGATCAAAGACCTAAATATGAAAATAGAAACACTAAATCTACTGGGAGACAAGGTAGGTAGAAGTCTTGGAGACATAGAGGTAGGCAGAACATTCATGAACAAAATGCAAATTGCACATGAAACACTTCAAAGAATCAAAAATTGGGATCTCATATTATTGAAAAGTTTCTGCACTTCAAAACAAATCACCAACAAAGTGAAAAGAAAACCCACAGAGTGGGAAAGAATTTTACCCAGCAACCCCTCAGACAAAGGACTCATATCCAGAACATATAAAGAACTGAAACACATCAAGCCCTGCAAATTCAAAGACCCTCTCCAATAATGGGCATCTGAGATGAACACACAGTTCTCAGAGAAAGATATACAAATGGCAAATAAATACATGAAGAAATGTTCACCATCACTAGTCATTCGAGAAATGCAAATTAAAACAACATTGAGATTCCACCTCACTCCAGAAAGAATAGCTGCCATCAAGAAATCAACTGATAGCAAATGTTGGTGAGGCTGCAGGGAAAAGGGAACACTGCTCCACTGTTGGTGGGATTGTAGACTGGTGTAACCACTATGGAAATCTATATGAAGAATTCTCAGAAGACTAGGATTCGAAGCCTCATTCAATTCAGCTATTCCCCTCCTCAGTATTTTCCCAGAAGAACTGAAAAGTTCATATCACTGTGATATATGTGCACCCATGTTCATAGTGGCACAATTTGTGATAGCTAAATCTTGGAGACAACCAAGATTACCATCAACTGCAGAGTGGATGAGAAAGATGTAGCATTTTTATACCATGGAATATTACTCAGCTATAAAAAGGATGATCTTGAGGGCTTCATGGGCAAATGGAGACAACTTGAGACTCATTAGTGAAATAAATAAGAATCATATTTATAAATATGACTTATATTTATAAATATCACATTGTGTCTCTAGTGTAAAAAGTAAATAAGAACTACAAGCAATGTGTAATTGCTACTGTAAAAAGTGAAAGTGCTCTAAGGGATATAACTGCATGCATGTTTGAGTGTGTAAAATAACCATATTGCTGAATCTTTGTTGGATCTTTGAGTGGAACTGTTTGGAACCTCACTGTTTGAATGTCTACTATGTGTCCTTTAACTTTGTAACTTGAACAGCTACATCCAGGATGACAGTATGTAATTTGTCAACTAGTGATTTCATTAGTGGGTTTTTTCTCTTTTTCCTTTTTTTGTTTTTCTTTTAGAATTCTGTATTGTTGCTACCCTTTTTTTCTATTTTGCTTTTTTTCTTCTCTTTAAATAAAATTTTAAAAATATATAATTGTTATTGTAAAAAAGATGCAAGAGGAAGTGCTATAAAAGATATAACTGCATGTATATTTAAATGTGTAGGATTGATAACCATATTTCGAAGTTCTTGTTGGATTGTTGAACAGATCTGTTTGCAGTCTCACTGCTTGAGTATTCACTTTGTGTGCTTTAATTTTGTAACTTGAACAACTATTTCTAAAAGAATAATATGTAATTTATCAACTAGTGATTTCTTACTGTTTATCTTTTTTTGAAATTCTGTAATATTTTTACCCTTTTTCTGTTTTGTTTTCTCTTCAAATAAAAAATAAATAAATAAAATAAAACTCTGCACCTCTAAAAAGCATATTGAATTTTGGAGGGCAAAAAAATATGCTATTGATTGAGACTAAAAATTCTGAAACCATGTAATACACAAAGGAATAGTATTGATAATATTCACAGAAATATAGAAGAATAGAAAAGAATGAAAAATGCAAAGAGAGGCTGGGCATTTAGCTCAGTGGTGTAAGCACCTGCCTGGCAAGTGCAAGGTTGTGAGTTCAATCCTTGGTTAAAAAAAAAAAAAAAAAAGAAAAGAAAAATGCAAAGAAACAACTAACAGAGTTCAAAGCTAGAAATATACTTACCAGAAGAGGCTCAACTTTATTTATTTTAAAGAGGGTATAAATGAAATAAAAATGCAGTATCTTAAATCTATATTAAAAAAGTTTGATAACAGTTCTAATATCAAATGATATCAGATATGCAAAGATTTACTTCTGGTAGATGTGAATCAAGCGAGCTTCTGACGGGTGACTGGGAATGTCATAAAGCAAATGACACTATCAACACCCTTTAACTTATTGTAATATACACACAAAAAGAGAAGGATATGCTTAAGGAAGTTCATTGAGTATTTTATAAAAAGGCAAATATGGTGGGAAATCCCAAAGTAAGAAAGAAATTTGGTTTGTTTGAACACTGTAATAGCAGAGAAGCTAAAATCCTATATGGATGGAGATCAGTAAACACAGTATCAGTGTGGCACATGATCAACAGTGATAACAATTCACAAAAAATTTGAAACAAGAGAAGGTTTGTGTAAGTATCACAACACACATATTTTGAGTGGTACAAAAACCACTGATGTGGTGGTGCGGATGAATGACAGTTCCAGGTTTGAGGCTCCTTCTGTGAAAATAAGGAGGTGAGGAGAGAAGTAGGGTGCTAGGTGCACATGCTGCCTTCCCACCTCAGCACCACACAGAGGTAAAGCCACACAGGAAGAATGAAAGATGCTAACATCCATGAAAATGAGTCCTACTGTCAAACTATTTTTGGACTTTTTGTGTTTGAAAAAGTTTCTAGCTTAAATTTTGAATACACAGACAGGGTATAAAGAAAAACTTTTCATTTATAGGGAAGTAGGTGTCACCTAGGAAAAATCAAGAATAAGCTCCAATTTCGTAAAATGATGAAGGGTTTGCTAAACTAGAACCTAGCCCAGGAAAAATGATCCAAGTAGTTAGGAAAAATATAACTCTGTCTTTAGTCTCAGGCATTTTTGCTCGGCAACTTTCAAGTTATTGATAAAAAGCAGTCATTTCCATATGTTAATTATAGAACGTAAGGTCTTTCGAATTATGTTTCATGGAACGCAGTATTCTCGGAGCTAGGAGTTTCCCCTAATTATTTGGCTTGAATTTGATTTTAGATTATCTATCTTCCAATGTAAACATAGATCCTGTATTGGTTTTGTTGATAGACCCTCCATAAGCCAAAAGTAGGGGTGTGGAGTACTCGCATGGTTCATGAGGGGCTTAATCTCTTCCCACAAAATGTAATGAGTGACTTTAAATCTCATTCAGCATTACAAGAAACGAGAGAGGCTGTGGGAAGGAGAGTGAAGGGTGAGTTGCTGTGTGTGTCTTTCACAAGGATAGATGAAGAAAGAGGAATCTTTGAACCTCACAGCAAGCCCAGATGTGATAGCAGATTCCATTTATAGAGCAGAAGCTTGAGGGAAATAGGTGCTGGTATTGTGTTGATGCCCAAAAGGCCTAAAAGACAAGTGACACTGTCAATCAGAGACATAACATGAAGCACTATACACTTCAATCACTACACCAAAGTTTTAAAGCGTGAAGTTAGTGTAAATTATATTTTATTCTGATACATTAAAATATTATCATTTCAATATCCAATGATTAAGGAGGTAATAATCATTCATTTTTTTAAAAAAATTAAGTTCATACAATCAAATGTGATTTTTACCCTGGTAGAACATCTCAAGCTAGCCACATTCAAGTGTCCCATACCCACATGTGGCTAGTGGCTCCCCTATAGGACAACATGCGGCCATGGTATATAACACAGAGTGCTTTAGTCTTCCTGGAGAGAAATGATGAGCAAACTGCAAACTGTGTTCCCAACACTGAGAGTCAAAATGTGGGCTTCTACTCTTACATGTGAACCCTCTAGCAGGGAAAGGGTTTGTGGTCTTCCTAAAACGGAATCTATGCAAAAGGACTGGGAGGAGGAAGGTTTCTTATGTTAATCCAAGATGGCCATATGCAGCCTAGATAGAAAAGTATTGTTTTGTCCAAGAGAAATGGAAATTTCCAGGGAGGACAAGAGTTTCCTTTGCAATGGGATTTTTGTCTTGCCAACTATGAACAGTGAATAGCCCATGTCTTCTGTGGTTCCTATTCTAGCACCAGGAGGAGCAAGACTATGTGTCAAAACAGTAAAAGAAAGGGGTAGACAGAACCAGGAGAAACAAACAAAGCCACCCCCAGCTTTTACTGGATCAGCTCACACAGACAGGAAGAAGCTTAGGTAAGAGTTTGATTTTTTTTTTTATTGTCACAGTTGCTGAGAATTTTTGATTATAAAGCTGAACTAGGATTTAATGTAAAAATAAAATAGTAATTGCATATTTTCTAAATGTGTGTGGAAAGGCTGTGTGCATGACCATGTACAGGACATGAGTTGAACAGGGAGTGGTGAGAAATGGTAAAGTTACTACCTGCTTGTATTCTACCAGTTCCACCATATTTAATAGGCACCTTTTACCTATATTAAAACTGGAATAGAAACCAAGAACTCATGAGTATCTATCATAAAGCAAACAATACCATGGTGATGCATTCACAACTTCTCCCAAAAATACAAAAGTGAAAGTATAGATTCTTCTGCCACTTGTTTCAGTGAAGAGGATTCTACAATGATATAGGCAAGTCTTACAATGCTTACAATCTCTATTAGCCAAGCGGGTTGGAATTTTCCTAACATCATGAAACATGCCCCCCCAAATAAATATTGTTTCATGAATAAAATTTTGTTACATGGAATTTTGGCATTACTCCTAATTTTAAAATTTTATCTTCATTAAATAGACTCATTACACCCATCAGATAACTTGTAATATATAAAAAGAAAAATTCTGAATTTCATAATTCAATTCATACTAGCAAAACATTGGTTTATTGGTATAAAAGTGAGGCTACATTTTAGTTATTGATTGAAAAAAAGGTAATATTTTTAACAATGTTAGAAAATCACTTCTCTAAATTTTAGACTAATGCCATGAAATTTTTCAGGTTGTCTAGGTATGGACATCTACATTTTTCTTTGCCCACCAAGTTTGAATGGAATCATTATAATATAGCTGAAAGGAAGTTATAATTAGACAGGTAAATCTTTTCCCAAGTTAATCATATAATAGGCTCTAAAATCACTAGCTCTGAATTTCTCTCCTGTATTATTCATTGCCTGAGCTTTTCTGAAAAAAAAAAAAAAATCCGCAAAGTTGAATAAGTCTACTTTCGTGAGAGGAAAGTCCAACTTTTCCACCTAAATCTCAACCTTGTTCACAAACAGAAACTTATCTTGATATTTCAGTTTCTCAGGGCAAAATTTCTTCCCACACATCTAGTCTCTTTATTCACTGTTCCTCAAATGTTCTCTGATACCACTTGCTGGATAGTGAACATCTTTTCATTTAATTAGCATCAAACCTTGGAACAAAATAAGAAATTTGAGCTACCACCTTTAGTATGTTATCTATTTGTTGTATTTCCTTGCTTAAATCAATTTTCTGACTTCTTCTTAAAAATTACAAATTTAAGTATGGCTAGCATACATTTTCTTACATTTATGTAGTCTAGATATATAAATTTAATATGGTACTACTGCAGGAATTACACAAGCAACATTGTACTCTCTTAGAAAAAAAACCTGTATCACAGTTAGCATGATACAGAGCAATGATTCATGTATTCAAAGCATTAATTATCTAGCACACCAAGAGGGAAATTGTATTTACTTTTGGTGTGCTTGATTGAGTTCATTCATTAACCAGATTTTCCCCAAACATGAAATACTTTCTGAGAATAAATTAAAAGTGATGGTACCTGATCTAAATTCATTTTAATTTAATAGCAACACATTATATACTGTGGATCTCCTTATGACTGCTTTTTAGAAAATGTATATCAGTGATACTATGTGCCAATCTCTAATTTACCCAAGAAAACCTTAAAGATTAGCTACCTTGGACTGTTAAGAAAGAACAGAAGCACAGAGCCAAGCTGTCTATGGCAAACAAGGAATAAGTTCCTTGTTTGTTCCCTGTTGTTGTTCGGACAGTTACGAGTTTCTAAGCAGACAGCTCATACGCACAGTGAGTTGCAGAAGGAGTTCAGCATTCTAAGCGCATTTTGTTCTCATTACAAAAAGCAATATCTGGTTTTTGTGGACAACTAGACAGTAGTGTTAAGACAATTAAAATCACCTATACCCATACCTAAAAGTAAACATTTAACCACTGTGGAATTTATTTCAGCTCTTTATTTCTGCAGCTTTACACAGACATCCACAAAGAGAAAATTGGCCTTAAGTTATTGTTGCAATGTGTTTTCTCCAATTTTCTTTTGCTTTACTAAGTATTATTTTCCCATGGTTTAAAATATAATTATAAAGGTTATTACAATTCTTGTGTTTAAAAAAACCCAATAATTAGAAATAAAGAAAAACAAACTAATTTAGCTATAGCCTTAAACAAAGAGAATTCATCATGATGTGTAAAATACTATATGAGCTGGGACTTTTCAACCAAACCTGTGCTTTATCTACGTAAGTGGGGTTCCCTGAACTATCACATAGAGAAAAGTCAATAGCTAATAGGAAAGGCCAGCCTCAGACCTGAAATATAGGCTTCGCTTTATTTGGGGCAAGTCATGCATTGGGGCATATCGCTCACAGCAGGCCGACCACCCCCGTGGAAACGGATGTGGAATGAATGAGGCAGCGCCTGGCTGTGATTCCCAGTCAGGCTTTACCTGATACACTGTCCACGGCAAACACTGTACTCAAACGTACTCACAGAATTTTGTTTAACTTTAGCTATTTCACCTGTAAGCTCTCAGTGTACCTTTATGATTGCTAATCTTAACATTTATCTTTTTAATTCATGCATAGATAGTATTTAAAAAAATGCAACCTTCCCAGGAACCAGAACAGTAAGTAGTATTATCACATAAATCACTAGAATCAGGCTTTTGAAAGCACAGAAAAAAATCTGAAATAAACCGAAACATAACAAAACACCAGGCCCTAAGTGTTTTTCTCTTGTATACTAGGTTTGACAACATAGTATAGAATAAATAACCTATCACTGAGTTTGTAATATTCTGTTAAAGTTAGAATCAAATGCTTTGCTTATCCATGGTTAGAGGAGAACTATCCTCTGTCTCCTAGCAGGAGATCTACTAGGATTCAGTGATTAGTTCTAGCAATGGGTGTGAGTCTGGCCAACTCTTGATAGACAGGCGCATCTCACAGAGAAACCCTGAACCAGCAAAGCGGTGAGACAGTGCTGCTCCTAAGCATCTGCTCTTAGCTCTGCTGCTGTGAGGGGGAAAGCATGGCTCCAGCGAAGACATTTCCAGTTTTCCACACTGCAGATGACCAAGGCAATAGGTTACCTTCCTTTTAAATAAGAGACTTTGGAAGAATATGTGAAAGTTCTCATTTTTCCTCAGAGCTAATTTAAGATTATTGGCCCCAAAATGTCAAATTGATTTTCACTTAACTCCCAAAGAAATATTAATTATTCATTATGTGAGGGGAGAAAAGATGTTAATGAATAAGTACAGTTACGTGACCGTGAGACATTTCAGGGATAATGTAAGATTCTAGTAGTCTATGGTAGTATGATTTCTGAATAACTGAATAAACTAGTTTATTTCTAGGCAAATCTTAAAATTGTTATGCTAGTAGTAGTGTAGATTTATAAAATATAGAAAAACATATATTAATGATAGGAGTTAGCAAGCATTGTCAAAAATATTAACATTTTTTGAGGCAGGGTCTCACTATGTTGTTCAGGCTGGCCATAAATTCATGATCCTCTTGCCTCTGTCTCCCCTCAAAACTGGGATTACAGGCATGTACCATCATACTTAGTGTAAGTATTTCTAAGAAGACTCTGTATGTAAATATAAATATATTTTAAAAATAACAATTATAGGCCATTTGTCTATATTACCTTTTATTACTGAGAGTATATACTAAAAATTAGTAGAGTGCTAGCATATACAAGTTGATACATTCATAATCATAGTAATACATTTAGTAAAATTAAACAAATTGAACACACAAATAGGAAAATTAACTAAAATGTCAAATAACTCCTATTTTACATGCATTCACTAGGGAGTGCTATGAATGACTTTTCAAATGAAGAAAACTGATTTCCACAACTGCTGACATGCTTTTCAGGATTTTTGTTTGACTCCTGCCAATTTGAATCCCTAGACTGGAATAAATGCAGAGCCATCTGCTCTGCAGCAGAGGCTGTGATGGTCCAAGGCTCACTGAGCCTCAACAGAGCAGTCGTTTACAGCACCGTCTACACCTGTGGTAAGCTTCACTCTGCAGCATCCCTGGGGTTTAAATTGAGTCTAACTTATATCACAAATATAATTACGTTAAGAACTTGACAAACTTTCTATGTGCCAAGGTAATTAAACCTTTCAACTCCAAGCCTCCACCATTTATTGGTGGCTTGGAGATAATGTGCTGCCCCCTGCATTTTTCTCCTTTGCTAACCAACACCCTTTGCCTGCATTCTATTAGCGTATCTTTAATGATATATAATGCTTAAGCTGAGATAAAGATGAGGGAGAATTATGGTATATTGAGCTCAATTTTTACTGGGCTTGCACTGGTACATGACTGTTTTGTTACTAGTATAGTGGGTTAAAAATAAGAGACTGAGTTCAGGGCTGTCTTATGGAGGCCAGGAAAAGAACCTCAGACAGATGCTGCAAAGGAAACATCATTCTGCTGGCATAATACAGAAGTTTCTAGGCTTCAAAAGATCACATTGATCAAAGGCTGTTCGTGTTTGAGCTAACTAATGCTAATGCAAGTAGGTAATGGTGGAGAACACAAAGAACATGAATTGCTGGTACAAGTTATCCGTTTTATAGGCTGTTTGGAAAAAATGGGTTCAAAGAGTGATTACAAAGACTGAGTTCAGTAATTTATAAAATTATAAAAACATAAAAATTAATATGAAACAAATTACTTTAAACAGTTAGAAATACAGTATTTCCATAAAGACTGGTAAATCTTTTGCAGTGTAAATCAAATAAGATGGGAATGGTAGCGCACGATACCACTGAAGATATAAACTGCATATTTTAGGGCATCAGTACTATCTATATTAATGAAGATGTAGACACTCAGCAAGAATGATGAAAGTTAAGCAAAAAGAAGATGCAGCAGTTGCCAGAGACCTTGCTGGCTTACAAATGTGAAAACCATCAAGTTCTGATAGAAGTTAAGAGCCATGCAAAAGGCAGGAATTTTGCAAGTTTCACAAACCAGGGATTTGCAAGCTGAGGTTAACTGGGATGGAAAATAAGCTGGTGACAAGAGGCATCCGAAGTCCACAAGGACAGATCTATCCCAACAATGTCGATCTCACACGTTGGAATTACCATGGTAGCTGTAGTGTCTGTCGAAGGCAGTGTCTGTGATACCACTGGTGGTTATTGACTGATGAAGGGAGAAATCAATGAGGAATTGAGTTACCCAGATGTAGATGGAATGTGTAAAGGATGTGTGCATGGCTAGGTCCCAGGAAACATACAGCAGAAGGGAAATCATGTCTGATGCTGTAACAGAAATCAGCAACATCAAGGCTAAAAACTGCAGGTAGGAGGTTGTGAGGAAAGAGTGGCCTGGGGCCTGAGTCCAACCTGGGGAAGGAAGTTCAAAAAATAGGAGTGGAAGAAGGGATTCTAGGCAAGGAGGGAATGTAGGATAGAGTAATGCAAAGGATATTGCAAATCCAAGTCAATGAGTGAAAGAAAAATCAGGATTCCAAGGATGATCAGAATCCATAGCTGTGCTGTCTTAGTTGAAATTCTTCATTGTTTCCTCCAAGTGAATATTAATTATTGGTTACCACAAAGTAAAGAGCAGTACTCTCTTGTCTACTGAAGAAGTTGAGCCTTGTTCAAGAATTCTGGAGGTTAGAGTGGTTAGGAGGATACACACAATCAAATTACAAACTTCTATTTGTTACTGGCCCTTTGTCTCAGGTTCAGTGCAGAAATGACTGTTGCAGGGTGACAGGAAGTGTCTTGAGCCAGGTCATGAGAAGCATGTATTTCATCCACAGAGAACCTTTGCATAAAAAAGGGTGCATATGCATCCAATGGCCCCCACACCCCCACTCCAGTGCTGGTATCTTTGAATAATGCAGAGTCACAGTCCCTCCCAGATTCACCAAATCAGAAATGCTGGCATCATGGCCAGCAATCTGAATTTTATAAAGTTCTCCAGGTGATGGCTGATACATGTTGATGTTTGAGAACTATGGTCTTATGGTAAACACACATTAGAATAGATACAAAACAAACTTCATGATGTAAAGCGTATTCCTGGCCCTAGAAAGCAAGAACTAAATCTTTCAAGGTTCTATGTCTAAGATTCTATTATATGATGAGAAAACTTTGAAAGCTACTGTTAAAGTAGTAATGAGATTGCATATTTAGCTTCTAAAAAGACAAACCTGGATGCAAAGAGATTCACTTTCTTGCTTTGAAAAATATCACTTTGCAAGTACAACAGTTATGTTGCATGTTTGCTAATATAAAAAGATTTCTAATGAGAATTGCTCAGAGTATTACAGTTAATAAAGAACAACATAGGTTAAACACAAATATTTTTGAGTTAAAAAAAAAAGCTGGAGTTTATAGTTTGCTAAGCTATAAAGTACTAAGTACACAAGCCCCATCTAGTGGCCTTTGTACCAAGAGTTCAGTGAGGTTTCCACAGAGATCCAAGAGAACTATAAAATCACAGACAAATACATGAGTACTTCAGCATAGATATTGAGAGTACAACACGCAGCATCATAGTGATGTCAGCGTAACTTCTCACACAAATATTCCTCAACTTTATTGGAGTCTACTGCCATGCTTTGATGATCTAGATCCAGAAAAAGAGGAAACATCTATTGACAGTGATGTGTCAGGCCCTGTGTTAGATGTTTCTATATTTGTGGATATATAGTATGTGGTATAAATACAGAGATATATGAGTACATATATAGACATGCACAGGTATACAGCATCACCATTAAAATCTGGAAATAGGTGAATAGTTTGCTATGTGATGAAATTCAACTTTCCATGTTTCCAGAATATTCCAATTAAAAAAACACTCAAAACAGGACTTCTTTCAAAGTCACCCAGGAGATTACTTCTGTGCTTAATTTTTCTGTCTGATTTTTACTTTCTATGTTATTGCTATTTTTGTCTCTCACCTACCATTTAAAATTCCTTAAAGAATATGAGCATTTTTTACACTAATACACTTTTAAATGCTTGTTCCCCAACACAGTGTTTAATAAAGTCATTAACAATTCTTCAATAAATAGATAATAAAATAAGTGTATAAATGTATGACTGACTAGATGATTTATTTATTTTTGTGGTTTATATATTTCTGTTCATATATATAATCTATAAACGCATACATATGAAAACATTACATTCACAGCAAAGAAAAGGAATCTTACCACCAACAGTGGGGCAATCCAAAGATAGCTTTGTCTTGTACATTCTACAAATATTTCTTGACTCATAATAAAGGAACTATTGATTGCATGAAGGGCAATAGTAAGAGGTGATGAATATTCCTACGAACAACTGTAATACACTATAAAGGTGAAAAGTCGCTTGCACACAATACTGGCTCCTTGCTCTTGGCAATTTAATAGAAGGAATGACATTTTGTTGGAAGCCACAATGAAGATTTCATTAAAATGACTCTCCCCCAAAAAACCAGTAAAATTGAGTAAGAAGTCATGGTGGAAGGCATCTCTTTAAGAGGAAGCCACCAAGTCAAGGCTCATTCAGGCCTCAGGCCAGTGCACCAGTCCACCATGTGCTCCGTACATGCTGCAGAAGCAGCAGGGCACCAAAGCCTGAGTGCAGGGGGTCAGTGCAGTGCAGCTGTTTCACACCAGAAGCGCCTTGATTCAACACAGCTGAGCATAATTGTGTTGAGCTCAATGAAAGGGAGCCAAAAAAATAAAAACTTTCACACAACAACAATAACACAAACCCCAACAGAAAGGGGACCCTGCTAACAAAGGTAGGGCTTTAGCTCTACTATATGTCATCTCACATTAGAAAAATTCACTAATTATTTATTTAAATTAGAGTTTCACTCTGTCTTGATAGTCCACTGTTCTCAGATGTTGCAGATGACAGAAATATTCCCTCTGTGATAGTTTTCAGATCAATACCATCTATCACCAAGGACTAAGTCTTGGTGATGATACAGATTACATGTAATTAGCACCAAATATTGCTGCTTTGACTGACATATTTCTAGCATTATTAGCAGGTATATTAGAATAATTTCTTAATTCCACCCCCCAAACCATAGATCTACTAGAGATTTTTTTTATTATAAAGAAAAAGAGCAGAAATGGGTTTTAATTGTTTTAATTGTTTAGTTACAGCATTAAACTGCTGAAACTGGAAAAATAGTTTCAGACATCAAATTTACAGTTTGGATGGATACAAAGCAATACATAGGGTAGTATTTCATTTATGGTTTTGATGGAAGTAAAACAACACATAGGGTAGAATTTCTTTTAAGAAAAATAAGAGCTTTCTATAAAAGGCTCTTTTCTCAGAAAATATTTTCAAGGTGACATGTCTGTTAAATGAAAGAAGCACTAGATGAACAAGGGAGACATAAAATTTATTATGACTATAAAGCATATGAAAAATTTCACATATGCTGAGATACCCTCCCTTTTTTTTACTACTTTATTTTATCCCCTAGAACTCTTTTAAAATTGGCTCTACTTCTCAGATCTCCCAAATCTAAAGTTTCATCTAAGAGTAAATTCAAAAGATGATGTTTTGCTTGCTATTTTCCATACTGCAAACCATCACATGATTTTGCAAATTCTAAGTTTTGCATTTTGGAGATCTTACCCTAGTGATTCATACAGGGCCATGATTTTTATTATCTGCTTAAGGAAAATCTTACTCATATGACTTGGTGTAATCACACAACCCAGTTTGATCTACTGCTCTAAACTGGAAACTGTTCTCCTGAACTCACTTCCAAGGCCATAATAAACGCAAGTTCAACTCTTCTCATCTATCCATTCACTCATCTCTGCATTCCTCCACTCATTCAAAAACCTTCAAGCATTTTTGTGCATCTTAGAGATGGCAATAGCATATTTTATCTGGAAATACACAGAACTAGCAATCTTTTTTAGACAGAAACAAGAAAACTGGCGTTTAAAATCTGGTAACTAAGTCACATGGTAATGAGACTTGGAAATCGGAAAAAGTTTGAGAAGGGAAATCCCAAAAAGGTAGCACAAGAAAGCTCTTGGGAAATTGACTGAATGATGGTAATAGCCATAAAAACAGAAAGAAGACTTTACAAAGGGGTAACAGGAGTGAAGAGCTGTCAACAATGCAGTGAATGGAAGTATGTATTTGAGCTTCAGAGGGAACATTTGGTTGCAGATATAGGTATTGATTTCTCATCCTCTAAAGAGCATTATAACACGCAGGAAAATATAATGAGGGAAAACGAGAAGACTTAAACTCTAATGATAACCAAGTTAAAGAGGGGACACAAAAGAAAACATTTCAAGGAAGTGGAAATTGATCTAAGGAACAGAGGGAGAGGGAAGAAAGAAGGAAAAGGGAAGTAAAAAGCATTAAGGTGAGATATGCATAGGTACTAACCTCTCAGGCAGACTGCAGTCACTATGCACTGCACACTTATGCTAATAAGCAAATGAATAAAAAAAGAAAATGGAGACTGGCATGGTCAATTCTGTGAATGAATAAATGAAACAAAGTGGCAGAATGAATATAGGCTTATGGTGACTTGCCAGAGTCACTTACTCCCACTATGGAAATCATAATGAAGGTTTCTAAAAATCTTAACAGAGCTACCATTTGGCCCAGCCATACCAGTCCTCAGGACCTTCCTCAAAATAGTTAAAAGCAGTATATTATAAAGATACCTGAATGCTCAAGCTTATTCTGATGCAATTCACAGAAAAGGGGAGTAGACAAGCAAGGCAAGGAGGAAAATGAGAAGAGATAGGGACACACATGAATATCTCATAGAAAAAGGAAAGTTCCCACTTGATGAGGAGCTTAGAAAGTTAATGTTTTTGAGCCGCCAGCATGCCGCTCTGGTAAGCGGCTGTGGCTTGGCAAGCCGCAGCCACCCCAGGGCAAGAACCATATCAGCGTTTCCTGAGATCAACGATGCGCCACACTGGACCTTGGGGCGCTGGGAAAACGTGCAGCCAGTTCACCCCTCTGGTGGGTGGCAGTGAGCCTACTGGGAGCGGCCTAAGAGTCAAACATCCACCCCCCACCCCCATCCCATCCCGCTAGCAGGTGAGAGCCGGAGATCTGAGCATGTCCTTCGAGTCTGACTACATGCAAGATAGCAAATAAGGGGGGTTTTCTTCTGCCATCTCTTTGAGGGCAAATATTTTTATCTCTGTTTTACTCTGTTTTGATCAATGCTATTGCTCTATTCAATATTCTGTTCTTGTTATTTCGGTATTTCCTTCAATATTGCTCTGCCTGATTGAAGGAACAACTATTGTGAAGTAAACCAGACGTACTATTGTGCCTATTGCTGTTGTCCCGGTGGCCTGCTGTGAGGTTCTGTGCCAATTTCACTGCATTGCCTCAATTGGCTATGTCCTGTATGTTCTGCTGTATTTTACTACCTTCAAAATAAAATAAATAAATAAAATAAAAAATAATAAGAAAAAAAATTTTAAAAAGTAAATAACCACAACAAAACAGATCAGCAAGGTACTAAGCAACCTGAAACATGATATAACTAAACAGATAATGGACTTAAAAAGCAAAAGGAGGAAAAGCAGGTGCTCTAAAGGATATAACTGCATGTATATTTAAGGGTATAGGAATGGTAATTGTGTTGCTAAGTTTTTTTTGGATCAGAGAAAGGAGCTGTTTGCAGCCTCACTGTTTGAATGTCCACTTTGTATGCTTTGATTTTATAACTTGAACAACTACATCCAGGAAGACAATATGTAATGTATCAACTAGTGATTTCTTACTGTTCATTTTTTAAAATTATGTATTGTTTCTACCATTTTTTTCTGTTTTGCTTTATTTTTTCCCTCTCTTTAAATAAAATTTTAAAAAAAGAAAGTTAATGTTTTCAAGAAAGACTGAAAGAAACACAAGGGAATAAATGTATAGCAAGTTTTTCATCTGGTACTGTATCTGAAGGGCAAATGTCTGGGGAAGAAGAGAGAAAATAGATTCTCCATGTTATAATGTGGTTCCAAAAATTAAGATTGTGACTTTAAAATAATTCACAAGTTTAATAACTGGAACGTTCTATGATGCCTTTTATACATGAGTATACCATTTATTTTTATTCTCTTTCCAAAGAAAACAAAGAAAAATAATGAATCAACAGACAAAAAAAAAAAAGACAACACTAACTATGATTTTGGAGACAATTAATTTTCATAGAAAATGTGAACATGTCAGTTTATGGGAAAGCTGGTAGTTAAATAATCTGTATTAACAGAAATTCTTAGTTTGTAGAGAAAGGAAGTTCTATCTTATAAGAAATCAACATCTTCGGAAAATTAATTCTTCAAAAGGTACAATAGATATGTTAAAGGGAAAGAAACTGTTCAATAGTAAGGAACAACTAGGGTGGGGAAAAGGACAAAAGTAGGAAAGGAAAAGAAAAAATATGTATGTATACATAAAATATAGCAAAGATAATTGCATCACTAATTCTGTTAGTTCAAGTACAAGAATAATGCTTATACTGTTTGATCATTTTTGCATGCCTGTATCTGGTAACCAGAGTAACTCTTTTGAAAACAATTTGCAATATAACAACCATTATTGAATTTCTATAATCTTGTCTTGAAATCCTGTATTGCTATTGTTTTTGGTTTTTGTCATCATTTAGTTGTGGTTTGTTTCTTTTGTTTGTTTTTTGCTTTTTCTGTGTTTTTTCTCTTTAAAATAAAATAAAATGTCCTGTTTTAAATCAACTCTCCTAACCATCATTTAATTTTATGTATGTTTTCAATGCATTAGAAACTAAAAGAAAAGACATTCTGAATATACTGTTTTGAAGATAAAGGTTGAAACTAGAATAACCATTCATTTAATGAAAAAAGAAGATATTATTCTTGAAGTCATCCATATATTTTGAAGTAAATATATTCTTCTGATATAAAGTGTGATCAAAATATACAGTAAATGTTCTAATTAAAGAAGTATTACAGTCAAAGAAAAATCATCATCAATCCTCCTCAAAATAGTCTTCCTGGTTTTAACCCACTTCTAGAACTTTTCTCTTCTTTGCTGGATGTCTTCATGAGGTAGAAACAAAACTAAGGTGAATGCTGCTGAAAGACCCACACTGTAAGATGCTGAGTACCAGCCAGTGGAAATGCAGGCTCATGGAAACAGGATGGTGTGTGTTCATCTGCCTCACTCACCAGATATAGCTCTAGAGGAGCTTCTAGCTCTTCCTCAAAGTCAAGAGGACAATAAAAGGTAAATATTTTGAATTTTTGCTCAGGACATCAAGGCAGCCATATCAGGACAATTAAAGTGCTGATGAAGGGGGACTTTCAAAACTACTTTAGAAAGTGGCAAGAATAATAGAATAAGTGTATTCAAAGACAAGAAGAGTATTTTAAGGGGAACTGATGTCACTATGTCTTTTACAATAAAAATTTTTTAATGTTAATATTCACCATAATACTCAATCACAAAACATAAGTTAATTTCACCAAGTTGTAAATTTAGAATTCTAGTAAGTGCCTATCTTCATTTTCCTAGATATATTCTATGTGTATGACTCATATTAAAACAAATTTTAAAATATATTATTAAATCATATTTAAAATATTTTAAATTAAGAAAATAGTTATATACATTAGAAATCTGTGTGCTGAACAAATATAACTACATAAAATAGTTCCAAATGTTCATAATTTACATCAAATAAATCAAGTTAATAAATTTTTGAATGAGAAAATTTTTTCATCAAGAAGGCTTGCGATACTTTAAATTATGAAATACATTGTCTCCTTTATAACCGTTACTTGATGTATCTTTACTAAGTCTTATATATAACTACCATGAAAAAAAACCCTATCAATATCCGGTTTAAAATTTGCCTTTCCCTTGTCTCCTCACAAAGCTCATGAAGAAAGTTAATACTAAATAGAAGATAAGAAATGCAACATTTGTTCTATGTGTGAAGATTGGTAATGTCCAAAATCTATCTTTCAAGTGCCACAGGGTTATAGTTTAGTACATTTTTGTTGTCTTACAGTAATATATTATAAAGCTGTCTCAGAAATAAAAGGTAGATTTAGACAAATGAAAGCTTTTCATAGGAAAAAATGCATTATGGAGCAAAGTGAATTTTTAAACCTCAAATATTTTTAAAAATGGTCTGAGAGGTTGGATAGCAGGAGGCTCTTTAAAAATACACATTGAAGACACAGGGTGAATTGTCATTTAGATGTCCCAGGGTGATAGTTACTTGCATGTCCTCAGTCACATGGAAAGACTCTTCCACCTAGGAGCAGCCTTCTCTAAGAGGCTGGTTGCTCCTTACCAGCATGACTGGAGGCAAGAAAAGAGGACCAACCTGGAGATGCAAATCAGAGTTGACCTCGCCCCAGGATGGCTACCCGGTCAGCCTGCATCACACAATGCAAGGTCATGCAATCAACCGAAGGTGTGAATGGCCTTGTGGGTTTCACAGACAATATGCCACCTCCACACACAGACCTGTCAGAATGAAACAAAAAAGCCCTCCTTCCCTTCCTCCTTCCCTCACAGTTGACGGCAAAAGCCAAAATCGAAGTAAAATAACTAAAATTAAATTGAGCTGAGAAGTTAATTTAAAACAATACTTGACCTTTTCAGAAAGGCTTGGAGCCTTGATAACCACAGGATACCGAGGACAGCAGGGAGAGAGCAGAAGCCTGCATGTCCAGAGGCGGCGCCCCTAAACAGGAGGTCACCTGTCACCGGCTCAGTTATTAGTTACCCAAAGCTGCCCTCCACATCTATTTTTGTGCCTCAGAAATATTAAAATCAGCATGGTTTTTCTGTTGTTTTTTCTTTTAATCTCTGTTGCTGCTTTTACAACTTAACTCAAAGGAAAACAACAAAAAAATTCCATTTTGTGATATTTTTTCATACATTGCTAACTCCTCAATTTTCTAGATTTCTTTCTCAAGTTGGTTTCTTACATCTAATCCTTATATTGTATGGATCCATTGCATTTGAAAAAACCTGTGGAACCTGAATTTTTATGTTACTTAAAACTAGGGACTTTTGCTTTTGAACAGTAAGAGCCAAAGTTTATTGTTACTAAAAATGTTTCTGTTTCATTGCTCAATTATGAACATTTAAGTAATGCAGATATTGATCATGAAATATAACCTACTGGATTGGAATGAGTTGCTAACATGCCATGATGCTGCATCTACAATGAGTTCTTTACTTCTCTGTGGAATAATCAGTACACCAGCGCCTTAAATATAAAATGATTTCATATCAAGCCACATAGTTAATTATGAGGAAAAAAACCATACATCTTGACCTTCTTGTATTAGTTTCCCTACTGACAAATTGTGTTACTCATTGTAAAGGAAAAATCTACCTTTCAGGGGGTGGGGTGTGTGTGTGTGTGTGTGTGTGTGTGTGTGTGTGTGTGTATGTGTGTGTGTGTGTGTTAACGCAAAGCAGATGTGATGTTCTTTAACAGAACACAAAGGAGTTTTTCTAAAAGGTCACAGCCAAGATCACACCACATCCACTGCTTTCTTACCCAAGATTTATCAGATTTGCTTCATCTTCTCACCCCCTGAACAAAGATGATTGTGAATCCAAGTGTTAAACAGCCTTCCCTGCAGAACAGTACCTACCAACCTAGGGCTGATCTATTGTCCCTTCAGGTTAATGCACAGATTTCTTCAGTGCAAATGCAAACTGTAAATAGTTAATTGCAACATGTATTTATTATGTCACTTCATAGTCTCTTGGGAATGTAGTTACCCTGGATACTTCAAATTAATAAACGTAATTTTGGCAATATAAGTTCTCTAGGGCTACTTGTCTAAGGAGTTTTATAATAAAATGACTTTCAGCAAGATCAATTATACATAAAATGTTTTCTAAGCAACAACTATTTTTTTATAAAATGCTGTTCCCTGAAACATAATATATGAGACATAAAATGGACTTTGTGAGCTTCACTGGATTTTACAGGGCTAAGATCTGAGACCAGTTCAAGTTTCCTGAACGTTAGAAATAGAATCTAATTAGGAGTAATGTTTGTTTATATATTTTCCAGTGTCTTTCATCTATTAAGCATCTCACTTTATTATACAGTGCCATTGGTGGTGCTTAAAAAATTGTTGCTATATAAGAATCATACAGCTGAATTGAACACTACTTGTTACCAATTCCTTGTTCCATGATTTAGACAAATGTTTAGAAATACTCTTTCCCAAGATTGATTCTTTCGATAAGTTTCTTTTGTGATTTCCTATCTTACCCAGACATGCAAAAATAATTTCAAAACTTTAAAAGTATGACATAGATTTTCTTGCGCACAATCTGTTGAGTCTCTTCTAACATTATTCCTGGGTGAGAGTCTGTTTCCTGGCTCTGAATTGTGGCTCTTTAGCATGCTAAGTGGAGCAAACATAACTCAGGCCAAAAGATTCCAGATATCTGTGTCAAATAAGGAGAAGAATGTTACAGATCACAGAAAGTTTTGTTAAGACGAAGTGTGCCAATGCATGAATAGACGCAGAATAGGAGGGCTGAGCACCAAAACTGAGCATCATTTTAAAAATATGATCTATTATTTTTAGACTGTCACTGTGTTCTTAAGATTACTTGAAAACTCAAATTTCGGGTTATATTTATATTTGTAATCAACACACTTTGAAATAGAAAATTATAACTATATTTAAGATTCTTGTGATTATTCACAGAGCAGAAATATAGCTGGATTACTCAACCATGATAAGTGATCCTTGAGTATATCAAAAGATTCAAGTAGAGTCAACCCAAAGAAGTACATAAGAGCTTCAATATTCCCCATGTTGAGATTTTCAGTGAAAACTCATGTTAAATTTTTTCACATGTCATAATTTCCTAGTTTCTATCATTATTTTTGCATTTCATTGGTCTCATTTTATTTTCTATAGTTTTATTTTATTATATTCTCTGAGATGATTTAAAAAATACTAGCCTTCAGTCATTCACATAGTCACAATTAATATTTTCTGAGCATCTACACTTATGTGATTAATTTGATTCCACAGATAAAAGATAAATTAAAACATGGAGACAGCTTTCATGAGCCATGAGAAAATAAATACTAGATAAGAGAACCACACTGTCATGATTTACACATATGTAAAATTAAGTTAGTAGACAAAGTGATCAAGTTCACTTGAAGAGGTCGATAATTATAAAAACTAGTAATTTACTTTCTGCTCACATCATCACCATGTTGTCATTTGCTTACTGTGACAGGCTTCTAACTGCTCTCTAAAGGTGTAACTTGGTTTGTTTATTTTTTGGCACTGGCGATTGAACCCCTCTTCACATTGCCCCCAAACTTGGTTAGATGTCTTTCCTATATGGCCCCATAAGATCTGATTTCCTAAGTAACATTCCTCATTCTGTGCTGTAATTTCCTGATTATTCATCTCCATTTCCTTATTCTGCAATATAATTTGCTGATTACTCATCAAATTTGCATGGTGACTAGAACAGAATAAGACCAAGAAAGTATCTGCTGAATGAATGTATGCATGAATGGATGTTGTAAAGGAAAGGAGTTAACTTCTAAAAACAGATAATTATGGGCTTAGGATCACAAAGACAAAGCTATTAGTGACTTAGAGATAATTCAGAGCTCAAAATGTGTACAAAATGCCATGCAAATTCCCTTATTGGCACCAAATATAATTTAGATTTCAGGAAAAAAAAGATTACACAAAATGTACTTGTAATGTAGAAATGAGAGTTATTAATAAATTGCTCTGAAGTGTCATGATTTACTATACTATCTTGTAAATGTATAATCAGAAAACTGGAATTAATTTTATATATTACTTAAGTAAAAATAATAATTTACATTCTAAAAATATTATGATACAGTGTTATAAGGAAATTAAAAGAAGTCAAAAACAATTAAAAACTGTCCTCAAGTAATATATATTGTGTTAATGTATCTCCTCCAAAACTAAAATATTACCTATTAATCTAGAAAGTTACATTCTTAATTTCAGTGATTTTTTAATTCAGTTTAACAAGTAGCACTCAATCATTATGCTTCGCTTATTAATTTTCACTCATAATAACACATTAAACTAATATAAAAATTAGTCAGGTCTTCAGGTAAAATTATGAGATTTATTTATATAAAGCACAAGTATTTGCAAATGTTGAAAAAACCTAAATTTATTAAACTTACTCTATATTTTAACTTAGTTTTGGTCTTTATATAAACATATTTATATTCATTTTGATCTTGAGATAATATTCTTGACAAAATTTGTGTCAATATTTTTAATTCATTAGAAATCTGGTTTTCAATTTTAATTAATATGTTTCTAAGAGACATGTAGATTATACTCCTACCCACTCATGCTTTTCAGAACATACTCAATGTCTGTTTCATGTTTGGAGGCATTGTGGAAAAGCCTGTAAGGCAGTTGTTCTCAAACTTTATTGGGAATGATGATTATTTATTATGCTTATTAAATATAAGTTCCTGAGCCTTTCTACTAGAAATACTGTTTCAGTATTTTTAGGTTGAAATACACAGCATTTTAAACAAGCACAGGGATGATTTCTAAGTAGGTTATATATTCCATGATCAAAAATGGCTTTGTTTGTGCTGCAAAGATAAAAAGACATTTCCTTACTTGGCCTTAAAGATCTTACAACTATTATGGTTATTATATCTCATACACAAGTTACACTATTGAGTTAGCCATGGGATACCTTGGAAATATATGTCTGGCAAACAAATAGGATGTTGAAGGAGAACTTGGCTACATTTTACAGAGTTAATTCAAATATTCCAGGTCTTGGAGGATCCAGCATTAATAATAGTGAAGAAGTAGTTTATGGACTTCAAATCTGTTTTCAAGAACAATCATTATTTCATATTTCCCATCTTAGTTCTCTTTGATTTTATATACTGTATTATTTATGAATTAATTGCCCTGCCTCTCTCTTTCTCAGTCCTGTACAGTTGGCTCCATGAAAATCTTAATATTCCCAGCAGTCAGCCCTCAGGGACACAATTTTACATACCAGCCTCATTGACAAAGCTTGGCACAAGGCCAAATTAAATCAATGACTCTGGTTCCAGGGCTGATTCCCAAGGGCAGTTTTCAGCCAGAAGGCAGCTATTTTCCCTATTCTGTGTTCAGTATCTCCAAGCATGAATGAGTTATTTCATCTCATTTTCTATGTGATGATTTTCCTCTGGAATTTGGGAGGAAACGGTAAAACAGATGTTAGTCTCACAGTAAAATATGCATCCACGGAAAACTGTAATAGTCTGATTCCTTTGAAAACTAGCAGGAGGATATTACTGGTTTTCAAGTAATAAATGTGTTTACTTTAATTTTATATAGTTAACACCAGATGTATCAGATAGAGCCCAGACCAAAAACAAAACAAAATAAAAACAGAAATCATTTGAGAGATAATTTAACACAGGAACGGGAGTAAGGACATTTAAAGGTAAGTGGAATAAAAAACAGGGTGGTGAGGAACATGGATTTAATAAGTACACAAAGCATCCCTCATTTCTAGGATCAAAGAAGGGAAAGAAATAGGACAACCAGATTTTAGGCATGAGGAAGGGAAGTAAAGAGCTGAGACTGGACAATGGGAGAGAAGTCTTCTTCAATGACGTAGAGACCTGTAGGTGACACCATATTGGCGATCCTCAGATGATCAATGGTGGCAAAGTTAGCTGGCGCAGTTGCCTTTGAGGAGAATAAATTATCTGCTACTCTAAGAGGCAAAATTGTGTGCAGGGAGGGGTGTTCTCTGCCATGGTTGTAATACAGACAGAAACCAGAAACAGGAAAGAACTGTTTTCCTTTCTCCTTTCTGTTTATCTCCTGTTAGGACCTTCTCTTGGTAGAAAAAAAAATAATAACGGCACACTAGCTGTCAAAAGAATCTGTGAAATGTACTTTTTAGATCTCATGAAATTTCGGATGTTTGTCGAAGAATTTGGTATAAATTGTTTGCATAATGATAAAAAACTCATAAAAGGGTAGATTTGGCAACAAATCAGGTAAATGACAAGGATAAGAACTACAGAAATTCTTTGATTTGCAAAGTACGTTTATTACCAAATATAGAACAATTCAGTGCCACCATTTGTGTCACTGAGAAAATTTAATTTGGTAAAAAAGCATATCTATACAATCAGAAGAACCGAAACTGGCTGCATGAAATGACAAAAGACTCAAAGCTGTTGTTCAGCCCTTTATGTGTTTGATACTGAATTGGCTTTGTCCCACCAAAGATTCAGTGCTCTGGCTGATAACACTACATGGTGGCTTAAAGTCCACGTCTCAGCCCAAAACTAGACCATTGGTTTAAAAGTAGTTTTTCGACAGGGGTGGACACCACAGAGCAAGGGCACTGTGACAAGGGCAGTTCAGTCAAGTGAAGCTGAGACACTGAGAAGTGGCAGTGGGGACAGAAAAGAGGACATACTTCAGGAGGAAGTAGATGATCAGAGCACAACCACTGTTACTGGATTTGGAGGATGAGAAGGAGTCAGGTATTAATTAACTAAAAAAGGAAAACTAAAAATTTGCTTCGGGATGAACATTGTTAAGTTTCATTTTAGACTTGCCAATTGGATCTGCAGCTCTTTGCTGACTAAACATCACTGAACCTTGCACTATTCATGCCATGTTTCTTAAATAAATGGGTTTACCCTTGGAGTTCTTTGCAATTAAGTATATTATTGCTACATTATTTCCTACAAAATAAGGCCCAAACTAACATCTAGACAATCATATATATTCCTCTGCAGTGCAAGGATCTATGGATACACTTTGTAGCCTCTTCTCTTATTGTCTCCTCAGTGGGTAGGCACAGGAAGGACACATTCCTCATGCTTCGCTGGCAGCATAGTGACATAGAATATATTCATAGCTTTGTAAAGGTTTTGAAAGGATTCTGCTCCACTTCCTATCTAGGTGTGATTCTCTCTGAAAACCCAGCTTAAGTGTAATTTCCAGGATGCCATTCTTGGAACAATCTCCAGAGAAGTGATTACATTCTACTATTTATTGCTCTTCTATGACTCATATTCTTCTGTTTGCTATAATTTCACATTTCAAGATTTGCCTACGTATCAGTGTTTCCTTCTAGATTAGGCTACCTTAAATTTATAAAAGTAATGCACATATGTTTAAAAGACATGCCAGAAACTTACAACACATACACCAAAAAAGTGATATTTGTTAGGAATATGGGATTCTTCAGAGAAATGTATTATCAAAATCTAAAAAGAGGGCAAAAAAGTCAATTTATGCAATAAAAAATACAAAAATGGTTAATGAACAAAACATGATGACCAAATTCATCAATAACCAGTGAAATGTACATGACTAAACTAGGCTTAAATTCTCTTTAACTTGACTAAACTTCAAACATGTTCACTTCTTACAAACTATGAGCCCCTGAACTTCCTTTTCTTGGATCATGTACATTAGAGAACTTGTTCTTATAAATTCTCTCTCTGCTCTTTTGGGATAAAAATCTCCCAGCTTCTTGCCAGTTCTATAATCCACAGTTCTTTTCTTCAAGGACCTCAGAGTTATCCCTATGAAATGTAAGCATAAAGAGTCCCCATCTCCCAATTTCTGTGACAGCATAGGAGCCTAGTCTTCATAAACACCAAGAAGAAAATGGAGATGAAAACCTAATCACAATACTCAAACTTACTGCTAATTCTGCCCCAAAGCTCTTCTACTAGGTCACTGGAAGGCTTAAAACTCTCCTGTATTTGATTCAGTGAAATCAAATTCAGTTTCTATCCCTATTGCAATAATCTTGAATAATGACTTTCTTGCATGTTTCATTGTTTGCTGTATTTTTCCCCAACACACATGAAGCTATGTATTTCTATCTAGACTGAGAGTTTAGCAAAAAAGTCTATAGATATACAACTATGGTAAAAAGTCAAAAATAGTTTTCCTTTATCAGTGCTACAAATATAAATTGATTCAGTTGCCTTGAATGGCATGGAAGATCTTAATTTTGGGATTATTTGTGTCTATTAAAATTGGGAATGATAGATAATAATTTGTGATATATTCATACTTCAG
This sequence comes from Hydrochoerus hydrochaeris, assembly GCA_004027455.1. NCBI lineage: Eukaryota > Metazoa > Chordata > Mammalia > Rodentia > Hydrochaeridae > Hydrochoerus > Hydrochoerus hydrochaeris. Next base: position 49,257 of record PVLA01003735.1, read on the forward strand.
TTGTAACAAATTGTATTTCATTAGCTGAAACAACTGGGGGTATGTAAGTTTTAAAATGTTGGTTGGTGTACACCATGAGAAAATTGCAGTGGAAGTGGGATTAAGTACTAGTGGCACAAAGATAAACAAGATCTAGGAAAGAAGATGAAGATAAATGTAAGGGAGAGAGACAGTCAAAAAATAAGCTGCCATTTTTCTTAGTACTACGCTTTTCATATTTTATTTTTTCCAGGATAAACTTGAATTTGTAATCCTTTTCCCTCAGCTCTATGGACTGCTGGGAATATAGGCATGTGCCAAAAGCCCCAGTTTCTTTCTGACTGTTTGACTGATTAATTAATTGGTTGATTGATTACACTTGGGATTGAACCCAGACGTGTTCTATTTCTGAACTACATTCCTACCCTCCTTTTAAATTTTTATTTTATTTTATCTTATTTTGAGATGGTGTCTTACTAGATTGCCAAGGCTGCCCTCAAACCCTAATCCTTCTTCCTCAGCCTCCCATGTAGGTATGGAATACAGGTGTGTACCACCACCTTTGCTGACTCATTCTAACTAGTTATCTATCTGTCTATCTATCTATCTATCTATCTATCTATCTATCTGTCATGTATATTAACATTGCATGAAATACAGTATTTTTAAAAAGGAATCTCAACAGTCTCTATAAATTTGGAAAGCATAAATTAACACAAAGTTATAAAACAGAAAGTATTAAAACCAAACTCACACAAAGTTATCTGAAGACAATAGCATGTTATATTATGATTCCTGCAAAACGAAAGTACACTAGAAAAATATGTTCAAAAATGAGTGAACATTTAACATTTTAATGTGAGCCAAAAGTCAGTAAGAATACAAAATACCAAATAACACATCAGAAAATTTTAGAAAAGAAAATAGAAAGCTCAAGAAAAGAAAAAATAATAAAAATTCACTTACAAGTAAATATGACCACCAAGAAATGAAAAATCAAATCTCACAAATAATATCTTAAAGGAAAATAGGAAGATAAAGGGAAACAATCAATCAGAAAAGAATCAAGAAATACATGGAAATGATTTTAAAAATACTGAAGCTAAGTAAAAGAAATTCAACAAATTATACTAGATGTTACTGTATAAGAAAGTTGATATCAAATTATTTAAAAATATTATTTAATAAGCACATCCTAGAAAAATTTGAAATTACATATTAAAAATATGCACTGTACAACTAAGAATAGCATCTCAAAAGTACCTATACAAAAGCACATCCTAATAAAATTAAAGAAAACAGAAAATACATCTTTGGATACTGAAAGGGAAAAAAGTAATGTCACTTTCAAAGAAAAGCTAAGTAGATTAGCAGGACTCACTTTTGCCAGCAACAATTTCTTCCAGAATAAAAAGCAAAGTTTAGTAAAGAAATGAAAGGAATAAAAACATGAGTCAACATTCTTGTGTCTAGAAAAATTAACTTTCATGTAGAAAATTCTCATGATGCACTTATCATTATGAAATAATATGAGAAATGTTTCTACCATGAGACTTTCCTAATGAATTTATTAGACAGATACTGAGTCAGTAACTAGGAGTGAGCATTATATACATAATAACTGGAAAGATTCACGAGTTAAATGGCAAGTATAATAGGTGACCTGACAATCTATGTATCTGTATTTCTAAGTACCTAAGTATCTATCTATCTATCTATCTATCTATCTATCTATCTATCCATCCATCATCTATTTATCATGTAACTATCATGTAAGTGTGTATATATGTATCAGTCACTACATCTATCTCTATTATAACCATAAAAATGGAGACTGCAACAAGCAAGTGAGTGACTATGAAATATTGATTTCTATTACCACCTGTAAGAACCATCGATAGTGACCAGATTGTGATCATGAAATCTATTCCCCAGTGAAGCAAATCAAAGTGAACAGAAACATGACCGATCCCAAGTCTGTCACGAGAAATGCGCGAGCTGGGGCTGGTGCATCTTGTTATCTTGTTGCAAAGGTCACACAGCCTTCGAAGACCATATAAGCTGAGATGATCTCAAGTTCGGTAAAGACAAGAAACAAAATGTGTTCAAAACTGATATATATATATATATATATATATATATATATATATATATATATATATAGCCAAAGAAGAATCAGTCACTTTCTGAGAAAGACAAGGATGAAAACAATTGATTACCTTGAAAATTACTTCAATAAAAAGAAAAGTTCAAGAATCTGTCCTGCTTTCCTTTAAGTCATAACTAAAAAAGGCAATTATATTAATATGTTTCCCATTATCCAAATACTCAAAGTTGAGAAACTTACAGAAAAGAAATTTACTTGTCTCATGGCTTTGGGGTTCATGGGCATGGGGCCCATATCAGCCCAGCCCTAGTGAAGGCTTCAAGGCAGAGGACATCACATGAGTGAAGGAGAGATCACATGACCAGATGGGAAGCCACAAAGCTGTTTTGAGATCAGCTTCTGCTTCTATAACAACTCAGTCTTGAAAGAGCTAACTCAAAGGTCCCACAAGAACTGCCTTGACACAGGTACCTTCCAAGGGCAGGGCTCCCAGGCAAGTAAGGGTCTGGCACTAGGCTTCAGCTCTGGGAGACACAACCACCTCCCAACATCACCGTGGCCAAGGGTAAATCCCTAACACTGAGTCCTTGAAAGACAAAACCACTGAGCTTCTGCCCAGGAAGATTACCTGAGTTAAGGGAGGAAGGGCTTATTGATAAGAAAGAAACTTTAGCTGAGGAAGCAAAAGTTGATCATATGCTTGTGAAAAATGAATTTCAATTAATTATCAGGGAAGTAGAAATTCTTACAGAATAAAATATTGCTTCAATGCGTCATATGGATGAATGTACAAAAATAATGAAAATTTTTTTAAAAAGAGAATAACAAGAACTCTTAGTTACTTCTGGTGAGAATATATTGCTTTGTTTTGTTTGTTTTCATTTTTTTTTCATTTTTGTGAGACAGAGTCTTGCTATGTAGTCCAGGCTGATCTTGAACTTACTATGTAGCTGAGCATGTTCTCGAACTTGTGATGATCCTACTGCCTAGGCCTCCCTAGTGCTGGGATTACAAATGCAGACTACCACGTCCAGCATTCTGATGAGAATATAAAATGGTACAATCACTTTTAAAAACCAGTTTGTTCTTCCCAGGAAAGCCAAACATATGCAAGCTTTGCTTTGTAATAACACTGCCTGCTATTTCTAAGACAGTGACCAGGAGCTTTTTCACATGTTCATGTACAAGGGTATTTTCTTTAAACAGGATTTTTTACAACATTCAAATACTGATATCAATGTTTACATTCATTAGCAATAAATAAATGAGTGTCCATAGTCATAGTTACCAAGTTATAATTTGTTTTAAAAACAATGATTATGGCTACATTTATTATTTTGGACAAACCTCAACATATTTATTTGGCAAAATAGCACACAACAAAACAGCTGAGGCTGTGTGATTTGGTTTATAGAGAGTTCAAGTGATGTGTTATTTACGGTTGTGCAAATTTTCAATTAAAACTATGATATTTACAAAATTGATCCTTGTGGCAAACTTTGTGAATCTGGGCATGTTCAGAGAAGGGTGCACAGGAGTACTAAACTATCATTTTTCTTGGGTTGGGTAGAAAGGCAAGATACAAATGTATTTTATTATTTTTCTTAAAATATGTGGGTATATAACTATTTGTTATATCTAGCTGTGCTTCTAACTCTACATTTACCCCAATTATTGTATCAATACCTTCCCCTCCGTTTTAATGTCATGTAACCATATGACTTCCTGTAGGAATAGAGAATTCCTTTTCTTCTTTTCAGTTCATAGTAGCATTTTTTAAAAAATCCTTCTTTCATATTTTATTCAACATTTTGTTTCAGTAGGGTGGAGGTGTGAGATGGGAGTCTTGTGATTCTGCACATCAAGCACCTAAACTTTACAACATCGTGACTTGGAGGTACTGTCATTATCCCTGTTTTAAAACCATCAAAATGAAAAAAAATTAAGACAAAGGAGAGTTACTTGTACAAAATACCAATAATGTATTTGTGCAAGATAGAATTAATTTTATTATACACATCCATTCTTTTAGCCAGTTTATTATATTGCTAGATAGTAAAAAGAACTGTTCACCTAGACAAAATAATGAATCAAAAACTTTAATAGTTTCTCCTTGCCTACCAAATTAAATCTGTTCTTCACTTTTGTATTCAAAACCCATTATACTATTTTCCACATTGTTATCCTTCTAATATATTTTCAGTTAATTTTAATAATTTTGCTTCCCTCATGATGTTTGCTCTGTTCATGATGTTTGTTCTTCCCATGATGCCTTTTCCTCTCTATTATAAAGTACTGAAACCAGATCATAAGTCCACCCTCCCAACAGCAATTTTCTTACAAATACTGCAGTCAAATGCTTGCTACAAATTGTGTTTCCTCTGTTCACCCTATGAAGTACTTCATGATTTCTCCATTTGGATAGGCTCCCTCTTCTCTCAGTACAGATAAATCACTCTGAATGATTTAACTCTTGGCAATTTACATGATCTAGGAGGTTTAGAAGGATATTTTCTTCAGTGTTCACAAACTAGAGGACTTGGAAATGGAGAACATTTCTGTGGAAATATCAGAGGTATGTTTCAACATGGAAGAGGCAAGTGTGACCTGAGGGATTTGGATCTTGATAAAAGATGGAAGTGGCTGCTCTGAAGTTCAGAAATAAACCCAAAAAGAAAAATATCAAAAGACAGATGCAAAAATTCATAAAAGGCCACTATTACTAATTCAGTTGTGATCACTGCTAATACCCTCATTCACATGGTTTTTTTAAATGACCTTTCCCTGGTGTCAGTATGTCAACAGTTTTTTTTTTTTTCGTGTTTTGTTTTGTTTTATGGCCTTTTTTTGAGACAAGGTTCTTTTATGCAGTTCAGGCTGGCCTTGAGCTCACTTTGTAGCCCAGGCTGGTCTCGAATTTGCAGTGATCTTCCTACCTCAGCCTCCTGAGTGCTGGGATTATAAGCGTGCACCACCACACCTGGCTCATATTTTTTGTACCATTAATACACAGCATTGCAAAATTCTCCTTTTGCTTTAGCAGAGACTTATTTTGGAAATATAAAGAAAGACTGTGATAAGGGTGTGAAATTTTGTTCTTCACTGTGTGGTCCTTGGATTGCAAACAACAGCATCATCTGGTATATAGAAGAAATGTCCCCACCTCAAATCTCTGTACTACATGTTCACTTTTTTTTTTTTAACAAAAACACCAGATAACTTGAGTATATAGGGAAATTTGAGAGGCTCTGGGAATAGAATGCATCTTCTTTATTTCTTTTCTTTAATGATACTTACTGAATATTTAATTATTTCATCAGCAATTGGTATAAAAATCACTATCTACATAGAGGTAAAGAAGTCATTAAGGAGTCAAAGGTATACTTAAGCTTGTTCATACATGCCATATTTTATCAATTGCTTCTGAGGAAAAATAATGAAATTCTAATTACTACATTGTTCATCTGTAACAGAATGATAAGGAACATGGGTTTCTTTTTGGTTGTGTTGACAGTTATATGAAATGAGTCAAATCTTGATAAAACTTACCAGATGATATTTTCTTGAATTTTAATTTTTACTTCATCTGTTAATCATATAACCACATTTAGCATGATGGCATTCAAAAAGATCCCAACTTCTTTGGTTTATGACCTCTGGTATGGCACAGATTTAGCTATGAGACATGAAGGATAGTTAATTGATCTGAGATGTAAGCTAGGAGGTTTCTTTAAACTGTAGGTAATGATTCCTTCCTTTTTGCCTCAGTGATTTAACATCAGTTTAAACCAATAGAATGAAAATCATTAGACATTTAAAGACAAACCCTTTTATTAAAACTAAGTTATATTATTTAAAACAATGGCTGTAATATATAACTGTTTAAGAGGATGAAAGATGATTTTGGGTGACTCATTAGATATCTACATTTAATTATATGTAATCTTGTTAAAAAAATAGCAAGCAGCTAGGATGTGTCTCACTTATTTATAAGCCCAAATGGAAATGTATAATCAGAATAATATTCGTGTTGATCACATATTAATTAAAATACATTTACTTTAGACATATATTTCAGTTCTTCTTAGTATATATATATTTTTAAACTGGGAATTAAACTCATGACCTCACACTTGCCAGGCAGGTGCTGTGCCATTGGGCTATATCCCTGGCCCTCCTTAGTATAATTTTCAATGGTTCTGTACAAATTAACTATTTGGTATTTTAAAAGTATTTACAATTTTGAATAGCTAACATTAAAAATGCGAATTTTGCTATGGTTTTATTATACAAGATTTTATCTGATTCTTCAGTATTAGGTATTCGCAAAATGTAGATCAAATCACAGAGTTATTACTCAAGACTACATCTGATATGTTATAAAAATTGTACTCTATAAAGGTGATTTACTTTTACAAATGAATAAAATACATATATAATAACCTATCTAGTAACTTTTGGTACATTTTTCTTATGTTTTGAATAACATGAATAGGCTAACATTCAATGCTTTGCAAAGTAATTTTAATATATTTTATTTTAACCAAATTTGTTGATAATCTAAATTTCAACAAAGTACACATACTACATATATATATATATATATATGATATATAGATATATAGATATATATATATATATATAGAGAGAGAGAGAGAGAGAGAAGTATTTTAATGGTATTCAAATCTTTTTTATTTATTTTTATTTTTTTAATGGTACCGGGGATCGAACTCACTAGTGTGCACTTGCAAGGCAGGCACTTATGCCACTGAGCTAAATCCCCAGCCCTGGTATTCAAATCTTAACATGTACTCTCTAACAAAAAATATGTTAGAAAGGAAAATCCATCAGCTGGACAATGAAAATTCTATGAAATAATTCCTACAATGTGAATGAATAGTTTTACTAGTTCTGGAAAGAAAATAACGTTACATCTTTTGAACTTTCCCTACCTCTTTGCCTAGTTGAAATTGTGAACCAAATGTGATTGTCAAAGGGCCGTTTTTATTTTCTTGTGCACATGGAGTACGATATTGTCCTTCAAGGTCATTCTTAGTGCCATGATGTAGATTAATATTTTAGAGGCTGATGCGAGGTTACTAAGTGAAAAATCCAAGACACAATATAAAAATATTTCTATTTATTTTACACTATAAAAGATCAGCCAAAATTTTTCCAGATCTAGCAAGTTAAGATTACAATTAAATACAATTAACTTAAAAATTAATTGCATTTAATCAACTGCTGTCTGTTTCTCCAGGTCTGTTTTGAGGTGTCACTATGGCAAATGCTCTATACACTACACATTGCTATCAGCAGCAGTGTGTTTTGTCATGATTATTATTATTCCTGAGTAAGAAGGTTGTGGAATGAAGGACAGTTGTAAAGAGAGATGAGAAGTGAGTTTGGGGTTCCTCAAATATTTAGAATTTGGGATTATAGGTGGCTTACAAGGAGAGTGATGACATCCACTGAAATGAGAAGAAACAGAGGAACAGTCCTTCTAAAGGATAATGTTGAATGGTGTCTGGGCAGGGGGGCAGCTTGACTCTGAATGGTCCACCCTACAGGGACACAGGTCATGACTGTCCCATGAGAATGCAGATGCCATGACCAGAGGAAATATCATGGGCACAAACAACGAGTAAGATTGGATGTTACTTATAGATTTTTCAATGAAAGTATAACTTTGTTGAAATTGCTACACCTTGCATAATATTGTATAAGCAATATATAAGCAGTCTATTATATGCATAATAGGGCTTAGTTATAAATAATATAGACCCTAACTGTGTCAACAAATTTGAGGAAAAACAAAGTCATTCTACTTTTTTAAAATAAATTCCTTGTCTCTACATTACCTTGTCATCAAACTAATATTCCTTGAGACTGTTGCCTTGAATCACTTTCTCCAATTGAATTTGCTCATGGGAGATATAGTTTTTAAAGAGATTTTGCAATATAAGTCATAATTTTGCATGAAATTTTTAAACAATGTTGTTACAGATTTTCACATTTATACATGGGATATTTCCTGTAGAAACCAGAGTTAGAACTTAGAACTCTGGTTTGTATTTTTAACATTTGAAGCTCTCAGGGTTTAGAGGGATTAGAAGAGTAGTCTAATGTTGGTGAGAAGGTATAATTATCTATCTGTTTACTTACTGTGAGACCAAGTTTATTCCCATACCTAAAGGCAGAGGACTTGTTTTTCACACTGGTATTTTGACTGCATGAATGAGCCACTATCATAGAAGGGCAGGTGAAGGTGGGGAGGGAGACGTGACAGTTCTCAGTTATTGCTAAAAATTCTGGTTCTATGAAAGGGGTCAAATTTATTGTAATAGGAGCATAGAAATCATTTCCCTAATGTAATGATTTTTAAACTGCTGTATTTTAATGTAAACATACCCTCAATTTCTTAACTGAAAACTATTTCAGGTTAGTGGTTTGATTCTGTAAGAAGTTAATTAGTTGACATTTAGTAGTAATCTATAAGCAGGGTCACCAATAGGGATAGTTTGAAAGACCTTAAAATATGAAATACTTTGATAGTAGTAGTGATAAAAATTGACACCTAAAATTACATATATATATATATATACATATATATATATATATGTATATATATATATATATATATACAGTTTGATGGTAAAACTTGATATACTGAAATGTATACACTCCTGTGTTGTCTGAAATAAACATGAACAAAAGCAGAACGAAACATAATTTCAAGTGTACTTAGGAAAATATCAACTACTATACATTTGCATAATCAGAACAGAAACATTTAATTTATAGAATATAATACTACTGCTACCTATACATCTGTAAAACTTTACTTAAACTTTTAGAGGCAATAAATTAACTATGTTATACTTCTACATATATTGTACTTTCTAAGGTAGAAATATAAATGTAAAGAAGAAATAATGGTATGTTCTATGCTCTTAACATAAATCACACCTTAGTGAATTTTGTAAAGTGTAATATTTTTAAGTCATTAAGACCATCCACTACTATGTTTAATTTGCTTTTCCAATTTATCAAATAACTCAAAAAGGTGAAACATTATAGTAATTCTTTAAAAATAGAAATGTGACCTATGCTTTGATACTTTTCTTACCCCTCTTTATTTCAGCAGGCTCTCCACAGTGGTTTCCCAACCACTTATTAAAAATTGAAAGGCAGTAGCTGTAAACTCTCAGAAACATTAAGCAGCCCACTTAGAGCAAGATAGTGTAGAATTCTTTTTTGTGTGTGTTTGCCTGGAGTTGCTAAAAATCATCTATATCTTAATCTACCCAGTTCTGATGGGTGGCTGTCTGTACCATATTTTTCCATTTCAGCAGCAATTGAAACCAAGGTTTTGAAGTTAAAAAGAAAATTCCTCCTCGCCACCTCAACACACAGTTTCACGAGAAAATTGTAATTGAGTATCTTTCACTGTCTTTGCTTCCTTCATGAAATAAACCAAGAGAGTTGTCTAGGATAAGTCCCTGAGCTTATAAGTAACTATGAAAAGTGAAAAATCCCATAGGGATGCCAATTCTGTGCTACACGCACACACACACACACACACACACACACACACAGACTATAAAATTTCAACTATGCAATAATTTCTTACAATAATTTTAATATCTTAAAATCCAGCCAGCATTTAAATGACAAATAAATTAAAGTACACATCGGTACTCTAGACATGATAAAAACAAGAATATTGAATTCAATATTATAATAGACAATTGTCATCATTCCTTAATACAGTAGAAGACAACTAATGCAGTAAGAATAATTTTGTTCTAGTGAAAACCTTTTATTTTCATTTCCTTCTACTGTTGTTTTCCCCTAAACATCCCAAGGAAAAAAAAGGCAAAAGATAATCTGGTAAACTATATTAATGTCAACTACAAGGACACATATCCTTATCTCCATCTCTAAGAGTAGAAGGTATTTAATTTGCAGAAAAGCTTTGTAAACCTTTTTCCAACTGTTGCTCAAGTATACTAATTCTTCTTACCTACCTTCTATGTTAAACAAAATATATTACTACATCTATCAGGAAAAAATATTTCCATACATTAATTATATTTTATTCATTTTATTTATGTATTTATTTATGCACTGTGAAGTTGTAGTGGAGATTGAAGCCTGGGGTCTCTATCCCTGAGTTGTATCCCTAAGCCTTTCTTAACAATTAGTTTGAGACAGAACCTCACTAAATTGCGTTGCCCTCGGGTTTGCAATCCTCCTGCCTCAGCCCTCCTAATAGCCCAAATTACAGACATATATCATTGCACAAGAGGCCTCTATCTCTTTAACCAATATATTCAGTTTATAAAACTAGGTCTTAGGTGTTAAAAGGAATGGGAAATTGATAGTTGAAGAATTTCTACTATTCTTAATTCACTACAAGAGAACTAAAAGGTAAATGAATTTTTATTCCCCCAGAAGGTATGGCCCAAAGATCCAAAGTACCCCGGTGGGACTTAGAGGGTACCAGGCCAAACCTCCAAGTAGAGTTGTTGTGTAAGTCGTTACTTTGGCTTCATCCTTTGATAAGATCAGAGTTAAATTAACAGTCAAATGCCAGGTGCTCTGGGTATATTAACTCTGACATTTCTTTCTTAGTTGATTGCTTTGTATTACATGCATTCACAAATGCACATACATAACCACGGAAGATGTAGAGCCTATAATTTTCATCTTGTATGTGAAGCCCAGGAAGGAAATCTATGTGGTTGACTTTCTTTTCAATTTTGTTATTTGTGAGTGACCAAAATACCAGCAATGCCAGAAATGGTTTCAAATCCATACAATTAAAACAAAGTGAATGCTTGATGAGATTTTTGGCAAGTGTAAATTCATGAATTAAAACTAAGCAGTTTTCACAATGATTAACTAAATATTTATCAATTTTTTTGCAGTTGACTATAATGAACACCCACCCAATAAAGTAAAAAGGCTTACCTAGTGACATGATACTCTAAAAGTTGCACAATTTGATTAGCCAGTGGTACTCATTCATCTTTGTTTTATATTATTTACCAATATACACAAACTATCCATTATGTCCTAAGAATTAGCCCAGTGATAAACTTTTATAATTCTCAGAGCTGGTGACACACTATTGATTTTTCGCAAAAAAGTGTTATTAAGAAAAAAAAAAAAAAAACCTTCCATTAGTTTAAAATAAACAACACCCTCAAGAATGCAAGTCCTAAATAAAAACTGGCGCAGTTTCATTTCCCATTTCTCTTACCTGCTTCTTAATTCATGCCATTTGCAAGTAACCAAAATACTGGTACTTTCCACTTATCATCATAACAATGCCAAAGTGTGTTGCAAAACCAAGGTTTTCCAATGGTATTAAAAGCAAGCACTCACAGCGTGTGATTTTCACCATCCTCTTGACTTCTCCGCTGCCCGACCCCTCACACCCATCTTCATCGTCGCAGTCCCCGCTGACCTGCTCGGCCACGCCGCCACCGCTGCCCAGCGCAGGAAGCTCCCACCTGTCCGGCTTGGGCGACCTTCCCTGTAACAACTAAATGTGGACACCAAGAAATGTTTTTGATAGCTTATTCAAATCTTCTAGGAACTCAACTCAAAAACTTATGTTAGAAATTATCCTCTCTTATGGATCCACTGCCTTAATGCATATGCCTAACCCAATCGAAACTTCATAATATCCAAACAACTTAAATAAAAATGAGCAATGGATAAAGTTGTACAGTCATGAAGAACTACAGTCCTCCTATTAACCCCATAATAAGGCTTTGAAAAGCAGTTAAAAGCAGGCCTTCTTTCTTATGGTAGTTTGGAAATCCTGTTTCCTAATAAGCAATGTTGAAGCATTTGTTTTGAAAACCATTACTCCAGAATTTCTCAAAAATATCCTTCCAGAAAAAATTATATCAAATGAATCTAGAATTTTGGACATATACATTTATAGTTTCATTTAAACTATCTCAGGACAAACTTATAGTCCAATACACATGACATACCACTGAATACTGGGACAAATTTCATAAACTCCACTTACATTTCTGCAAATGATGCTAGAAATTTAATGAATTTCTCAGTCTTGGTTCTTAATTATTTCCTTTACATTTATGAGTAAAATAGAATAGTCATTTTCCCCACATTGTGCAGGGATGTTGGTAAGATTTTAATAATATTTGAAATACGTGAACTGCTTTCCAAAAAGGTGATGTTATGAATAATAGAATATTTTACTGAAAGTTAAGTCTGAATAAAATAACCCAAATCGTGACATGTACTCCTCTAAGGCAGTATTGGAGAACCCATGACCAAGCAGAACAACTGCAAGGTATTGCTATATTATGAATGCAACATAGTCATGTTGCCTATTTAATGGATACTTAAATTCTAATGATGCTTTGTAAAAGATTTAGGTTTGACATTTCTGCAGCTTTCCAAAAAATAGTTTCAGTTTCCAGCTGGTAATTAAATATGTAATCTAAAGATAGTATTTCATATCAAAAAGCATAAAGTGAAATAATCTCAATACATAGAAGGCAAATATATTTATCATTTTAGGACTAATTGAATAAAGCAAATGAATTTGGAAATACATAAATTTCAAAATTAAAAAAAAATTAGGTCACATACTCTGATATATTATAATTTTTTAAAAATTTAATTTTAAACAAACCAAAATAAAAAAGCAATTTAACAAAAGATTTTAAATGTTTATTTTTGTTTATCAGCATTTCTTATACATGCTAATAGCTGTTAAATTTACAGGGATTCTTTTGAAGTTACATGAATTAAATAAATGTATGTTACACAATGAGTCTTCACTGTTCAACATAGTGATTGATACGTATAGCACTTCCAGCAAAGCAAGAGCAGGCCTATGGTGATGAGGAAACACTGATATGTACCAATGACATAAAAATTCAAATCTGAAAAACAAGGAGTAAAGACCAATGGATAGATTTTGTACTTTTTATTTGTTATTCTCAAATATGCCACTTAACAAGTACTTGGCACAATCATGATGGCTTGGATTCCAAAGTCCAACATACTTGAACTGACTCCTGACATGAATCCTGATTCTGACGCATACCATCTGTGAGACACAGGTACTAGCTAAATTACCAAATAACTAGGTTTCTTCCCATCTGAAGTAAGGACAACAATTTATGTATTTCATTACTCAAGTTCAAGAAAAACATATGTGCTTTACAAAAACTTAATATGCCAGAGAATTAAAATTTAATACATTTTGATTATGAATTTCCACTTCATTATTCTATTACAATATTTTAAACACTCAGAGTACATTAATTGAAAAAATTATTTCATAAATAGTCCTATTACAGGACTTACATTAAAAATATTCAAAATACAATCTGACAGTACAGCAATTTTAAACTCTCTGGTGATGTTTCTTTTTGACCCTAACATCTTTTTCCAATATTTTCCCATATCAACTTTATTTTCTCTCTATTTCTCTAAGAATTCTTGCACTATTTTACTGGGATCTTGGCCAGGACACAGATGGAATCTCAGGAACAACATCAACAATATATAAATCATGAAGACCCAACTCAAAGCACTTGAACTTAAACATGCAAACAGAAAGATACTCCATGTAAAATGAAATTTAGCATTTTAAGAAATCCATCTTGGTTTAAAGTGACTGAATCTATGTACTTATAGTAAAAAGAATAGAGAATATTTAAAAATGTTCATGATTTCTACATTTTTATATCACTTAGGACATTCTAGGACATAAGTACATGAACTCAAGTTATTAAGAAACAGAACTATGAAACTACATTGTAATATAATCAAATTATCTGTGCTGAGCAGACTTGAAAAATGGACTCAAGACATCCCACTCTAATCCCTAGGACTGTAAATATAATACTGACTTTGCTCCTACTATCTTACCTAGAAAAAGGTATTTTATCAGTAGGTGATTTTATGTTTACTGAAAGCAAGACTATCTTGGAAGAATTAACATAATCACATCTATTCCTTAAAATAGAAAATTTTCTCTATCAGCAGAGTTAGGGCATTCAAAGCAAAAGGCTTTTGTGAAGTTGGGTGCAGAGACAGAGCTGCCAGCCTAGAAGGTGTAAGCTGGTTGAACTTGTGGCAAAGAGTCAATCTACAAGTGACTGCTAGGCTCCAAGAACAGGGTGATCTGCCTTCCATCCAAGGAGGAACTCATGCTCTCCAAGAAGCAAACTCTCCCTCAAGCTCTGTCTTACATCAAGTGTGTCTGACAACTTCATTTTAGCCTTGTGAAACTGTGAGCATTGATCCCACCCAGATATCTGATCTATGACACTCCCAGGTAATAGATGGATGTTGTCTCCAGCTGATAAATGTGTGATCATTTGCTATGCAGCAAAAGAAAAATAATAGACTTTCTAACTCCCAGTTGGACTACAGGTATGTCTTGGAAATGTGGTTGATGTCTTTTGATTCTATAGCACATTCTTCAGAACAAGAAGTCAAAATATTCATAAGATACCCCCTGTCGAATGGTACCCTTGGGTGGGTGGGGGGAAACTCTGGTGTTTCAGCTTTGCATCAGTTTTAATTTTCTCTGACTCTTTATAAAGACTTACACTGTTTTCCTTGTCTCTGAGCAAGACATACAATTGTCATTTCCTTTGATCAACTCATCTAAATATAGAGTCTTCCAAAAATATATATACATCAGGAAAAGAAAAACTCATATAAACGTTTAATATTAAATTTATTGAGACAGCTTGGGTTAGTACAAGTAACCGTTGGCTTCTACAATTACAAGAAGTACTCAAAGTGGTGTCCGTTAGCTCAGGACATTCATTAGTACAGTGAACTGCTTAAGTGTGTATACATTTTTTGGTGGACACTGTATATCTAGCATCCCAATTAACCCATGATTCAAAGCCCACAATTCCCTCTCTTTGGTAGAGTCAATATCAGGAAGGTCCGCTTTTATGTGTTTTATTGACTAGTTTCAAAATTATTATTGGTCAAGAAATATAAATTATATTATATTTTCATTCTCACTTTCATAATTGAAATAAATACAGTTTTGCAGATATTCCCAGTGGATTTGTAATCACCCAAATCAATGGACTTTTCATAGTATGATCATTATTCCTATTTTCTCTGTTTTTGTACTAAACTATTCTTGAGCTCTCCTTAGTCTATTCATGTTTCTCTCCTACTTCATAAAAACATAATAAATGTGTTTCAGTTGAGTGTCAGTCCTCTTCATCTTAGCCTCTTTGAGGGTGTCAATCTGTGAGAATAAGGGTACCTATCCTCCCACCTGTGTACCAATTGCGCTCTGCTCTTTACCTACAGCCTTTTCTGTACTCCTTAGAGCATCTGTAAGTGGCAATTGGAGGTGAGGATGTGCTCTGCTATGTTCTATCCTACAGCGAAGTTCTTTGTCTCAAGTATTCCTAAGTCATTACAACCTGTCTACAAATCTCCTCCTGCAAGGGTTATTATTCTCTCCTAACCACTATCAGCTTATTATTTTCCCCAAACCACTACTTTTTCCATGCTATTTATTAGCTATAATGTTCTTTGGAAAGCTTTACTGTCAAAAAAAAAAAAAAAACAACTACTGGTTTTGTATCTATTACATGGGGGGAAAATATCCAAATAGAGTCACAGGAAGAGAGGTACATTATGGTAAATAGTAAACACACTCTATAGCTTCTTCTTGATTTCTTTAAAGTTTCACAGGAACTCTTACAAGAAACAATTTTGTCTAGTTGCGATTCAACTCACATTTTCTAAATATTCCTAAGCAAACTGTTTCTCTCCTGTCATCCTATATATACCAATAGACCTACAAATGAGACTGAGAGAAAAGTTCAATGGTGGCCTGGTAGTCAAGTTCCTATTTAATATAGTGTTTTGATTATTTTAAAGTTACATCTAAACACAGTTCCTCAGCAAAATTTTTATAGACTATGTGATTTTACATATCTATAATTTCATTAGTATTTGTTTTGTAGTCTGATAAATTCCAACTGTTGTTTTTCCTCTCACTGAAAATACCGTATCTTTTTCTAACTTACTCTGTTATATTTAGTTTTAAGTTCAAACTCAAATATTTATTTTTCTATCCTAAACATATTCTAAGATCATTTTAATTCTATACCATTGATTGGCACTTAATCAACTTTCTTAAACAAATGTCACATCTTTTTGATTAAAATGAGCTTCTCAGAGTTGGGAACAGGATTTAATTAGTCTCATACCATATCCAATCATGACTAGAATGCTTATCACAAGATAGGTTCTAAATATACATATGTTAATTTATTTATTTGAGGTTTGGAAATAATTTACTGAGCTCATCCTGCCTTAAATACCTTCTATATCTGATTTAGTAAAGTTCTTTCATTTTTACTAAAAAGATCAGAGAGCAAGGTGTTTTAAAATAACTTTGGACTCATACTTACTGACCACCAGATTGGTAGATTCTCTTATTCTTTCAGTGGCATTTAGTACTGTTACGGTTTAGGTCTAAAATGTTCCCCAAAGTCTCACGTATTTAGAGGTGAGGCATTGAGACAATAATTGGATTATGGGACTCTAACTTCATCAGTGGTTTAATATACTGATGGTATTGTAATTTGATGACATTATTGAGCAGTGAGGTCTAGCTTCAGGGATCGGGTCATACAGGTATGATTTGGGGGTTCTACCCTGTCCTTTGTCCTGGCTTCTCTAGCTCTCTTTCTCAGCTTCCTGGAGGCAATGAGTGAGAACAGTTCTACCACCATGATGCTCTGCCATGCACCAAAACTCTAAAACCACGAACCAAAATAAAACTCTCCTCTTTCAAGGTGTTTATGTCAGGTATTTTATTCTATGGAAGGGAAGCTGATTGTAACTAGTACATTCAGTCTAACATGCATTTTGAAGGCTAAATATCTGTGTCAAAAGAGGAGAAACATTTCTGTTCTTACGAAGTACTTATGCTTTAGTTCAAGAAAAGCATAACAAATATTCAGTAAGACTAAATTAAAGTAAATGAAATAATCTGAAAATTGGGAAAAAAGAAAAATGCTCCCAATATCTAATTTTGTAATCATGATAATTGTGTTTCTTTGTAATCTTTAATAAGAAATAATCTTAAACAGTCTTATTATTTACCACCTGAAGACTTAAATTGTTCAGAAAACTTTGACAATATATTTCTTTATTTTGGGGGAGTTTGATACAAGTTTCTACTATATTGTTCAGATACAAGTTTCTACTATGTTGTTCTACTATATTGTCTTAAATTCATTATGTAGCCCTGAATGGCCTTGAACTTGCAGTGATCCTCCTGCCTCAGCCTTCCACGTGCTAAATTACAGTTGAGTGCTCTGTGCCCACCAAAATATTTCCTTCTGAAATGGAATATAGAAATATTTTTGAATATTTATTTGTGCAAAAAGTCAGTTTTTCCTCAAGTTGGAGGGGGTCCTTAGCTTCAAGATTTGGATCACAGGTAGTGATCTTCTCCCCTATTCTTCTACAGGGGATCAGATCCTTCCATTCCTCTCTTCTTCCCATCTCAAAAACAGTGTGCATATACCTACTGGCATGGTTTAGATCCAGCATGTCTTCCAGTAGGCTCCCATGCTCAAAGGTGGGGTTTGGGCATAGTTATCGGGTGTTAACCGTGTCAGGAGGTCAGACTGGCTGGAGGAAGGAGGTCACATAGACTCTCCTTTGTAGCGTACATGTTTTCCGAAGCTCTTTTTCTGGCTTTCTCTCTGTCCTGGCTGAGGTGAGCTGCGTGTTTGGCCAAGACCTTTCACTATCCTCCTGCTCTAGCACAGGACTAAAATCAATGGGATCAGCTGACCATGGGTTGGAGCCTCTGAAACTATGAGCCTTTTCTTCTTCAAGGTATGTATATCAGGTATTTTAGTCAACAAGTAAAAATCCCAACACTACACCCACCCACTGCTTTGTTGGCTTCACCTTCCTGGGAAAACACTAGCCCTAATCCTTAAATTATCTTTGGGGAAAAAATGCCACTATTTTCCATTAAAGAAGAACCACCTCACTAAGTGTTTAATAAAATAAATTTCATAAATGACACATAAAACTAGTCATATTATGACTACACATACCTATGTCACAAACTGCAACAAATCTTCAAATTTATGACATACACAAATAGATGTTCCATATAATCATTAAATATATATTAAAAGTTTCAAATAAGTTTTACATTATTTCTCTGGATCTATATTTTCTGCACTTGTAAAATGAGACACGACTTTGTATTTAGAATGTTTTGTGAGTATTGTTTAGGTTACATTAGTGAAAGTGATAGTATATTCGAAGTACCTAGTCACAGGTAGTCTGTTTTATCACTATTATTTTAATTGGTAGGAACTAATTCTGCTCTCCTGGTCCTGTCTTTTTGTTTAACTTTTAGACACCAAATTTCTGGAATCGGGAGTCATCCAGACTTGGTCAATCTGTCTTTGAAGGAAAAAAAAAAAAAACCTATACTGGAATAAAAATCCCTATCTACAGCCTACTTCTCTGATTCTATCATCTGAGTCTATCCAAATAAAAATTGATGGTGTTTTAAAATTTTAACATATTCTCTGTCATGGAGGGTAGAAAGTCAATCAATACATACATATTTATAGAACAATTAGAAGAGAGGGAAGGACATTATTTTGAGTACCAGTCACACATTAATTGTGTGCTTTAGGCAAATCACTTGTCTATTTAAACTCATTTTAGTCTATTGAATAATAATGCATGAAAAAGCACTTTATACACTCTAAAGCACCATACTCGTTTGTGTTTATGGGCAGGGCAGTGAATCTATAAAACTGAGAAACCAACAGAGGACAGAGTAAAAAAAAAAATACAACCTCTCAGAATATTCTCCTTTCTTCAATGTCATCCATTTTGTGAAAGCAGCTGATTAGCTGAAAATAGTCAGTTTTGATGACTGATGCTTCCTGCTTATGTTTAATTGGTTTAGGAAGCTCATTAGGGATGCTGTCTTAGAGGATGAGTTTGGTGGGTAGAATATCTGATGACTCAAAAGCAAGTGTACTTCTTTCAGTTAGTGAACTAATTTTTCAATAGACCCAATATGGTTTTACTGACTGTCTGGCAATATCCCATAGTTGCTGCAGCCTTTCAAACATTTTCAATGAAATCTAGCTATAGATAGCTTCCATATACAATGTGTTTGCTGTGAAAGAAAAATATTCCTTGCAGAAATCTGATAATGATACATCTCTAAAATATTTCCCTTTCCCCTTAAAACCATTTACACGGAAGTGCTGTGTATCTTTAGAAAGTATTGGTCCTCATATATGTCACCCTACTCATCTATTCAAATGTAGATGTGGCAAAATCTATAATTTTATAATTTGGTATCAATGATGAGACTATAAAGGCAAGAATTACAATGTTGACAGGAAGATTTCAAACCAGGAAAATGATGTAGTAAACTGAACTTTTCTCCTCACCTCCTTATATGAGATCTTTAAAGAATATATTTTAAGTAGAGACTTTAGGAAAACCCTCTTTAGGCATATATACATGAAACATGTACATTTACATGACTTCAATTTTGT
The DNA here is from genome assembly GCA_004027455.1 of Hydrochoerus hydrochaeris. Taxonomy (NCBI): domain Eukaryota; kingdom Metazoa; phylum Chordata; class Mammalia; order Rodentia; family Hydrochaeridae; genus Hydrochoerus; species Hydrochoerus hydrochaeris. The sequence continues at coordinate 68,952 of PVLA01003735.1, forward strand.
TATAAAGGGGTGGGTATTTGCATTTTCCTGTTGTTGAAATGAAACCTGTAAAGAAATGTATGTGAAACAAGGGAAAAACCCAGAAGTTTGTAACATTTTAAAATTAGAAATCTGATTCAAAATTTCAAAATTTCAATTTACCTTGATTCCTATAGCATATTTCAAAGGAAGGACACAAAACTTTTTATGTAACATGCACTCATTATTCTGTTTGCAGCATAATTTGACTTTTCCTATCATAATTCTGTTCCTAGCTCTACCCCACACAATTATACTTCATTTTCACTTTCCTCATTAACAGCAATAAGATCACTGTTTATAAATCTTCCCTTTACCAAATTTCCCACAATTACTCTTTGAAAGTTTGAAAATATTTTACTCATAAGGCCAAATATCACCTAAAAAGCCCAACAGGTTGATCTGGCCTGATGCAGGAGTCATTTCAGTAGTATTTTTGTTGTTGTTCATGTTTGCTTTAAGTTGAGCTTTCTGATCTCAGCTTCTGTTATGCAGTAATTTGAAAGGTCACTGCTCTGTTGGCATTTGGTTCATAAATGCAGTCTGGCAACTTTTAGAAGTATTGTGATTTTGTAAATAGAATTCTGGAATTAGAAAAGGTTACTAAATTCTCTTTCTGGGTTCTACTATTGAACTTCATATATTTAATATTCTCCCATAAGAAAATCCTGTATGTGTCTCTAGTCTAGGCCTGATATTCCTCTCCAGTTCTAAATGTGACCAGGGCTGTCTACAGAGCCATCATACAATAATGGACTGGGCAAGTTTAGTATGAACTTGTGTCCTCATTCATTAAAGTCATCATGAATGTTTGGAGTGGTAAAACTAAAAGTTAATGAGTAAATATGGGAATAAAGTAGAAATAGAGGAGAAAATCACTACAGGTAGAACTTAGCAAAATTGTGGGCCCAAACAAGGAGTGTGCAGGCCAGATCTTTCCAATTTTCAAGTGACTCTTGTGAAATATCTATATAGAACCACTCCAAGAATATTAAAAAAGAATAACAGTAAAGCAAACAAATTTTCTTACTTGGGAAATCCAGAGTTAATGTTGAAGTATATGTTAAAACATTCATGCCAACTTAGCCAGAAAAGATCAATGACAGAAGTGAATGAAGAAACAAAGACATTTTGTGAATAAGCAATATGCCATGACCCTGTAGCAGAAAAATGGGAGAAGAAAAATGGAGGATAAAAGCAAAACAATTATCTGAAGCATGTTTAATGGTTTAAGTGGATACGTAATGCAAGTTTCTTAAACATGCTACTATGCAGAATATGACATATAACCATTATATTTCCTAAAATTAAAAAGATGGCATTTGTTTTCTTCATGCTACTATTTCATTTCCAAGCTATATTATTAATTTTCTAAATCATTACGGCATATTAAACTACACATAAATTACACACACAAATAATACAAACCAATACACATCTATTTCCCCACAATATACCTGAATAGAAACCATTGCAAATAAGAACTTGCAGCAAAGCAGGGTAGTGTACAACAGAAATTAAATGACATTCTAAGAAAGAATAATGAGATATTAAACAATTTCATTATTTTGCACTTCTTAGGTGCAGATTAAGTTCATCTTTTTCATAGTGTGCTTTAGCATCAAGGAGTCATTTTTATTTAGCATGTCAAAACCCCATGTCTTCTTAACTAGATTTTTACATATATGGGGAATTTTTAAATTTCCTCTAAGGCAATGAAAACTAACATAATATTTTTAGTCTTTATCATACACCTTTAAACATGTATTTTCCCAAAATACACACTTACTGGTAGCTTGTAGTGCCTTAGGAAATGCCCTATACATTTTATGGATATCTTGGCAAGCACAAGGACTAGTAATTTAATTCTGAGAAATGCCAAACCCTTTGGCTACTCATCCTATGCCACTTTCCTGACATTAAGGTTCTCAATAACTTCAGAGCCAAACAAGGATAAAACATCCATTGCATCTGAAGAAAACAAACCAATATATTTGAGAACATGGATAGGCTGATGGAAAGTGAGTTCTAGGCAGCGTTATCTGGTGAATCTGGTTTCTATTAACTACACTCTCCAGAACTGAATTGGAACTCTTTTTACCAGTAATGTTTTAATTTCCTACGTAATGATGTAGATAGTATTATTATTTTAATTTTTATATGAATTGCAAAGGCAATAATTTTCTTCCCTTATCTCATCTGCAAACTTTTGCCTCACTGACTCAGTCATCAGGCAAAGAATTGGCAACACTAACAGCTAAATTAGCTCCACTGACAGAAAGATCATGTATTTTCAGCACAAAATAGAGAAACAAAACTTACACACTATTTAGATTTTTTTATGTGTCTTTATATTGTGCCAATATAGTGAATGTATTTCTAACAGTGCTACAAGATGTATGTCACTCAGATGTATGTACTGTCATCATTTTTTCTCCATGAGACTGATTTTGCTGAAAGACTGAAAGGAAAATAGAGAAGGATTGGAAGAAGAGAGAAAGAAAGCCTGTAATCATACATTGCTAGGGAAAGGCTCCTTGCTGAGAAAAAAAAATTAATTTAATTCAACAAATTTTCTATTGCCTTTCTGAAAGGACTACGAAGGATTGCAAATTCATTTAAAGTGTGACTTTGGCAACCAATATAGATTTCCTTCTTTGGCCAGCTGTGAAGAATTCATTCTCAAATCCTATTTTAGAAAAGGAAAGATTCCCCTTAACTTTCCCAGTCTATTAAAGCTTTATGTCCAAAAGGAGCTCATTTTGATCCCATTTACTGTTACACCCTTGTGTATGCCAGATGGCAACAAGCATTATGGCTTCACAAATGTCACTCTGATTTTCACCTTTGCGATGAAATTCCCTCCATCCACCTTTCTTTAACTACACTATAAAACTGTGGACAAAGATATGCCAAGTGAAGAGAATATTTTGCTTGAAACATTCTAGAAATAATTTGAGAACAGTGTATAAAATTTGAATCCTTATTTTGGAGAGAGGGTCGGTTAGTATTTGACTAGGCTTTTAGTTGAAATTCTTCGATTAACTACATGTGTGACTTTAAACAAATCTAATTTTGCTGCAACTAAATATTTCATTTGAAAAAATGAGGACGTCAAAATTACTTTAATGCATTTTATAGCTCTAAAATTTTCAAAGTTTTTATCTTTTAAGTCATTCTAACATTTACTTTTGTAAGGGATTATATACTCTAGGCTTATTGCAGGACTCTGATATTTAAATTGTTTCATTTTACCCTCCTGGATGTAACATTTGGGTTTTTAAATTGAAGAAAAAAAATTTTAATAAATTGAATTGTATTTTCCTTAGAATATATGCTGAAGTCCTAATCCCTAATACTCGAGATTGTAATTTTATTTGGGAATATGGTCTTTATGGAGGCAAACAAAATAAAATGAGATCATTCTGGTGGGACCTAAGCCAACACAACTAGTGTTGTTATAACTGAACACAGCAATTCACTCTGTTTAATTGTTACATTGTATTGCATTGTAATAGTAAACCAAATTTCTGTTGTGCACACTCGTACTGTTTCAAGGATGTGGCTAAAAAAATCATGTTGTTATGAGAACCTTGTAGATGACTTTTGGCTTATTTATTTCATGGAAATGGTGTGGAAATCATTTTTATTCCTTAAATTTTTGGAAGAATTTTTCAGACAATCTACCTGTGCTTAGAATTATATTTTAAGTGTGAGAGATGTTCTAATTATGAATATGAGTCTTATAACTAATACAGAGCTTGTTTGGATTTTTTTATAGTTTCTTATTGTAGCAGCAAGTGTTGACCACTGTAGGATACAAAAATAACCTGAACAAATAATTGTCTAGTGAAGTTCATTGTTTTTGTATTTTCATTCTTCTAGCTGGGATAATTTTTCCCCTGTTGATAGAACTTTAATATTTGTACAGTTCTATTCAAACATTCATAGAACAATTATTCAAATATATTTTTTATACTTTTATGCCTATTTTCACTAGCTTTAGAATTTCATAGTGGTATCCTTTCTCCTAAGCATGTTCAGTTTCTGTTAAGATTCTTTAAATTGGTAAATATCCTTTATAAGTTTCATAAAATGCTTGACCAGTTGTTCTTTAAGTATTTCTTTTGCACCATTCCATCTTACCTTTTCGTTTGGTGTCCAGTGGAGGTGTATACTATGTTTTAACAGCAATCCCTAACTTTTATGCTTTGCTTTGCCTCATCCAGTCTTGTCAGTTGAGCTTATTTCTTTGAGTCACTTTATATTATTTTCATGAATCTCTGTTCTGGCTCTTTTCATGTTCACTTATGTTTCTTGTATTTACCTTAACACAAACCTATTCAGTGAGTGAAGTCCAGTTACTATGGTTCTCAGTTTTAGAGTGCTTATGTCATTTTTAGAGATTCAGGTTATATGCTAAAATCTCTATTAATTCATACAACATGTATGCTTTTGTATATTATCATATTAACAACTGTTATTACTAATTTGATTTTTGTTACTATATTCAGAACTGCATCTTGCGTGGATCTGTCCTTATTCCTTGTCTATGTATGTCTCATTGATTAGTAACTTTATCAGCATGCTGCGTGTTGATATATTTTTTATTTTATACTGGACATTGCCTGTAAAAGAGCAATGAATTATTCAGATGATGTTAGGTTCAGTGAAATGTGTCCTCAATTTCTTCCATTATCTAGGTATGGTTAGTGACAGGCCATCCCAATACAGTTACATACTGGGAAATTCAGGATTGGCTTGTAGATTTTAGCAAGACTCTGCCACCTTTAGTTCACTAACATTTATCAATCATTTTTCTGACATTTTGGCTGAGATAATTTGATCTCTTTCTTGTTAGCTTTGAAATTCTATTAGATTTTAAATTCTAATTTCAGAAGTACTTAGATTTACCATTTATCCACTCAATCCATGAAGCTTCAAATATTTAGAGATATTTGTAGGAAGCATAGGTGTGAGGTTGGCCATGAATTTGAAGTAGAATTTTATCTATGAATTTTATCTCTTAGTCATTGTGATACTCTGGAAAATCTCATTAAGCATTTTTGAATCTTCTGGAAGGGTCTCTCTGTCTTACATAAAACATAGTATACAATAAACATCATGGGTAAAGTACCTCATTCATACCATTGTTTATTTTATCCCAGATATGTCTGGGACAGGTTCAATCTTGAGCCTCCTCCACCATCATAAAAAACACTCAGAGAAATAAATATACCAATACTTAGATCAATTTTACAGATCTGGAAATGTAAAATTTTTATTTATTTTTTGTCTCAAGTCTCTGTATCTGGAATTTTTAATTTTTAAATTTATCTTCTAATTAATGGAGTAATTCTGTTGTTCTATACAACTTACGTCACATTCGCTTTGTTTTTAGTATTTCATTTTTAATCACGTAGTCTTTCTTTTATGTCTTTTTTTCTCCAGGTGCGTTGTTCAACTTTTCTGTTGGAACAAAATATGTAATACCCACAGCCTAAATGAGAAAACGTTTATTTTGGCTTATTTTTCATAAGGTTCGGCCCATGGTTGGCTGGCTTCAGTGCAAAAATAACCATGACAGAGGTATCTGATGGAGGAATGCTGCTCAACCCATGTTATTAGGAATCATGTGAGCAGAGAGAGAGAGAGATAAAGATAGAGACAGAGACAGAAATAGAGATAGAGACAAAGATTGTCTAAAGACACACCTTCAGTGACCCATCACCTCTTACTAGCCCCCTCCTTCTAACAGCTATGAACTCAACAATAGATTAATTAATTGATGAGTATTGTGTATAGTGTCTCATTATCCAATAACCTGAAAATTTCACCTTTGAATACATAAAATTTTGGGGTCATTTAAATCTAAACCATATTTGCATTTCTTGAATGATTAGTGAGGTTGAATATTTTTTTCATATATTTATTTGTCATTTGTATGTTTTCTGAGAAATATCTATTTATCTCACATGCCCAGTTTTGGATTAGATCTTTGAATCTGGAGGGTCTGATTTTTTTCAGTTCTTTATATATTCTAGATATTAGTCCTCTGTTTAAAGATTAGGTAGCATAAATTTTTTTCCACTTTTTGAGTCGAGTTGTATTTTTAATGCTGTTTGTGATTTCTTTTGCTGTGCAAAAGTTTTTTTTTAATAAGATGATATCCCACGTGTTGATTCTTTCTGATAGTAACTGTGTAATTGGGGTTTTGTTTAAAGTCTTCACTTATACCTTTGCCTTTGAGAGTTCGACCTATTCTGTCTTCCAGCAGAGTTAGTGTACCTGTTTTAATATTTAGATCTTTGATCCATTTTGATTTTAGTTTAGTGCATGATGCTAGTTATGGGTCTAGTTTTAGTTTTCAGCATGTGGAGAGCCAGTTTTTCCAGCACCATTTATTAAAGTGGTTATCCTTCCAGTGCATGTGTTTGGCCCCTTTGTCCAAGATCCAGTGGCTGAATGTATTTGGAGTTTTTTCTACATCTTCTCGTCTGTTCCATTGATCCTCAGCTCTGTTTTGTTGCCAATACTACACTGGTTTTATCACTCTAGCTCCATAGTATTACTTCAAGTCAGGGATTATAATGCCCCCTGCCTTACCAGTGTTGCCCAGAATTGTTTTTGCTATTCTAGGTCTCTTTTGGTTCCAAATATATTTTAGGAATGCTTTCTCTGTTACTGTGAGGTATGCTAATTAGATTCCATCTCACTCCAGAAAGAATAGCTATTATTAAGAAAACAACTAAAAATAAATACTGGCAGGGCTGTGGGGAAAACAGAACCCTTCTCTACTATTGGTGGGAATGTAGACTAGTGCAACCACTGTGGAAATTGGTGTGGAGATTTCTCAAAATACTAGGATTAGTGGTCCCACTTGATCCAGCTATTTCCCTTTCTGGGTATCCTCCTAGAAGAATCAAAAGCATCATAGCACAGAAATATATATACATCCATGTTTTCCATGTTTTTAATATCATAGTTAATAACAGCCAAATCTTGGAAGTATCCCAAATGCCATCAATCAGTGCATGGATAAAAAAGATGGCATATATATATATATATATATATATATATAATGGGATTGTTACTCAGCCATAAGAAAGATGACAGACATTTATAACTAAGTGGGTGGACTTTCAGATGATAATCATAAGTGAAATAAATCAGGTACATATGTAAATATTATATTATCTCTCTAGGGACAGAAACTGGACATGTAAATAGGAACATAAATGTACAACAGATATTGTGAAATAGGAGGAAACTGTTAAAAGGAAAAGAGAAATAGAGAGAGGGAGGGGAGAAGAAGGAAGGGATGGAAATGAAACATGGAAAAGAAAGATAAAACAAAAATTGAGCTTTGTGAATGGGAGGGGAAGGAGATTTGAAAAGAGCGAATATGAATGGGGGAAGAAAAGAAGAATCAAGATATATCAAGTATAGACACAAATTCCCTATAGTGAGTGTGATTATTCTGTATACCCAAATTGTATCAATAAACTTAAATTAAAAAATCTAATCCATATCATAAAATATTCTAATATTCATAAAATTAAATACATCATACAATTCTTGAAGTACTCCAAAAATGCATACAGAATACTTGTTATCTTGGTTTCCATGATCATATATACTCATATCTAGAATTGGTAAAATAAGGTGTTAATATTGCCATTCCATAGAGATTTTGCTAATCAATGTTTGAATTCTTGGACAAAGACATAAAATAAGAGTTTCTTGTTAACTTAATGGCCATTTGGGAATTATTGAGATGTCTTACGAGAATATTATACATAATTAAGTAGCAATATACTCATAAAAGGAAAAGGCAGTAGATTTCTACCACATTTATGGGGAAAGCACTTTAGGATGTGATGGTTGGTCTTGTTAGTAGGTCGGTTGTCTAAGGTACCTCAAATGTGTGACATAATCTTTAGAGGTTTCCTTGAAGAGAAATGTGTAATGACATGGGTGTTACTAGTGAAATTATCCAGAACATGCCTATGAATCCCTCCTTGTAAGTGGTGCTGAGAAGGTGATTTACTTTTGTTTGTAAGGCTCAGGTTAAAGGAGGAAGAAGCACCAACTAAACCCTGAGAACCATACTGGAGTGAATGACAGAAAGCAGAATCAGCATCTGTTATCAAAAACCCAAGAGGAAACAAGGAAGAACAGGGGAAAACTGAGTGAGGTGGTATTCAACAGGCTTTAAAGGAAGATAAATATTGGAGGGGAGAGTGACTGGGTTCACCCCATTTGCCTGGAATAGTAAAGAAGCTGGCAGACAAAGCAAGAGCAAACGAGCTCAGCACTTCCAGCTTTCTGGCTTGTTCAATTAACAGAGTAAAAATGCAGTGTGAGGCTCAAAGCAACCTAATAATTTCCTTTTCCTCATGGATATTACAAAAGATGATGTTTTATGGTGTTCCGTGGGGGTATTGAGTTTTACTCTGTTTTTTTTTGGGGGGGGTACCAGAGATCAAACTCATAACCTCACACTTGCCAGGCAGTTGTTAAAAATGTATAACAGTTCTTATTTCTGATAAGCTCTTTAAAAATATAATACTCTTTAAAAATATAAAACAGCTTCTTATATCTGATAAACAATTTATTCTCATTAAAAATTTAGACAGTGGAGAAAACCTTATATACTTCAATCAAAACTCCACATATTTCCATTTGAAATATCCATCCCAGCGTTTTTAATAGTGTTTATCCAACATCTTGTCCATGTCACTGTAACAGGCATGTGCTCCTTAGATAGTTGTATCATATCGTCTGCATCTATTATTTAAGTCCTCTGCATAGCACATGAATACTTAATTGTACTGAAATCATTCTGGAATATTAGACTTTAACCTACTGAATCCTGAGCACCACTATACATGTCTCTGGTTCTGGAACAGTATTTTGTTCTATGTGAATAGAAAATTTAAATAACAAAAAGAATTTGCTATTTTATTTTTTTAAATAATGTCTTTCCTGTCATTGTCTCTCTTTTAAACTTGTGTAATTTCATTTTATACTGTAAAAGTATATTTAATTGTCAATGTTAGGTGCAGAATAAAAGGCCCCTGAGAACGTTCACTTCTGCTGAGCACTGTCATCCTGTTACCTCCTGTCTCCTCTCTCTTTCAGGTGTTAAGTATCGGATCAACTCTTTTATCTTTTGAATTGTGCTTTTCTACAAGTATGCGAGAGCCTCTTTCTCAATCATAATTCATCCTCTATCAATTTGATATTCCCACTATGTAGCTATTCCCATCTAAGAATTAGAAAAAGAAATATGGATGAAGATTAAGACCCCTGATTTAGGGTGAGTTGAGAAACTTACCCTCCAAAACAGCCCTTAACTAGGGGATATTTCACACAGAGCTATCTGAGCAAGGCCACTGGCTCTTCTACTTTCTACCTGCATTAAATGGCTTCCATCACAAAGTGTACAGAACTACACACATCCACATGTGTGTACAAATATAACACACATACAAATATGCAACATACACAAACTTCTGCTTTCCATTTCTATTGTTGGTATCCTACTGATTTAAAGCTGTAAAATTTCTAAATGACTTATTGGGTTTGCTTATTTCTCTCTTCTCAAATCCATCTTAGGATCCAGACGAGGTGTTTGCATACTTTCTGAAAATGGCTATATAATAAATACTTTTGGCTCTGCAGGTTGAATCTCTGTTAAACAATAGACAGCATAATGCTGAGCATGGGTGCATGCTGATAAACTTTACTTACACATGAATAGACTGAAAACTGTATTTCGTTCATGGGCAATAGTTTTCTGAGCCTGAATCTAAGTAAATCTTCCAGTTTTCAGCTATTTCCATATCATTTACCTACTTAATAAAAAATTTATGTGTATTTCTTCAAAAAAGTTTAATAATTTGTCTTATGTCGGAGGCATCAATTTAATTGTCCTGAGATTCCACTACAGAAGAAGGCACTTATTAGAGGCTGACAATTGATTGCCATTATTTACATATTAGTCCTTTTCACACACCTGCAATCCAATAAAACTGACATGTCTGCACATTTGTGTGCATATGTATGATGATACACATTCTTTTCTCATGCTGATTCCCAATATACATATCAAATCTTTAGTATCCAAAATTCAATTCAAACATTTACTCAACTCCTATAGATTAGATAAAATTTCTCCTTTCACAAAATTTTCACATTTTTTTAATTTTCACTGTAACATTTTCAGGATATGGCTAATTTGAAGTTCATCTCTGAGTGTGTAACATGCATAATTTAATGTTTTACTCATCACAGATGATTAGAAAATAATTGTTGAATTAATGCTTGAATAATCAAGTTCTGTTTATAGTTTTACTGTTGATGTGAATTCAAACTCTTGAAGTCACATTTTTTTTCTTTCCTTCTCTCTCCCTGATCTCTCCATCCTATCAGTAAATTCCATAGAGTCTTACAATGTGGAATTTTTCAGGCTTGTCTTTCATATCACTCACACCACTATCATCCTTATTCAGACCTTTTATATCTCTTCATTGGATTATTAAAACTGACCTATTTCAGTTCTATCATTTATTTTTGTCTCAAAACCATCTTGTACATTAGGTATTTATGTGCAATGTAGGTGTGATCAAAACATAGAGTGAATATTAAACTTTAAACAATATTATAGTATTAAAACCACACTGACATTAACCCCCTTTATAACACCCCTCCAAGTCTCAAACGTACTTATCCCATCACTGTTGCCACTTTCTGAAGCAGTTCTGGAAGTCCTCTTTCATAAGTGTCTTTAGTTAGTGCTGTTGTGATTGACTCCATGTCCTAAATTCATTCGAAACATATACTTTCTGAATTTGTGGAGAACCAGGAGTTGTACACTGCCAGAGTTGATGATTAAGGTGGATGAGAATATACTATTTGATAGAAATTTCAGTAAATGGTTGACAAATGAGGGATGATCAAAAAGTACAGTGTATATTTAAATTATAAATGATGACAACAAAAGATACATTGCCGCTAAACTCCCTCAAAGTTTCAAAATATTTTCCCTGTTTCACATATACACAGATTCCATAATTCTTGGCAGTGATTATTGTTCTTATTGTTTGTTTTTACTATAATAAGATTTTTTCAAAATTTAAACATTTATAACCGGGGATTTGGCTCAGTGGCATAAGCGCCTGTCTGGCAAGCGCTAGGTCGTGAGTTTCAATCCCTGGAACCAAAAAAAAAATTAAACATTCATCATAGTTTTGATTATCCAAGTTTACCATTTTAGAACAGCACACTTTTACTTTCTGACCATTTCTTTGCTTGGGAATGCACATAACTTTTGCTTAGCTGTACCCTGTGACCCTTCTCTGTCCAATCTGCAGTTCTCTAACCGCTCAATAGGGAGGGTTCATTTCCAAGCTTCTTCACATGGTTACTGTCAGGATTTAGTGCATTGTAGATTGTTGAAATGTGGACTCCCTTGGTTCCTTACTGTGTGGGAATACCTGTGAATCATCCCCAGTCTTGGCAGTTGTGTTATGAGATTTTCTATGCTTATAATTTTAAAACATAGCCTAGGGTGTGGTGTCAGTTTGAACAAGTAAGAAATTCCTAGCAGATCAGTTGAGTACAATTCTGTCTACATATGTGAATGATGGACACTTAGGCCAGCAAACTGAGGAGGAAGATCTGCCTCAGGTGTGAATGGCCATTGTGGAAATTTTTGCTCCTGATCTTATACACAGCAATGTGGAACACCCCACCACTGAATATGTAAGCCTACCCAGTAAGTTCTCTTGCATAATTATACAAATGTTTTCTATTGTTTCTGTTCTGCCAGAGAACCCTAACTCATACATAGGGTTTTAACTTTTTAAAATGTTAATCTTGACTCATTTTTTGAATCCAAGGTCAAGTGACTGTATCAGGTAATGACCTTTCTCCTAGCATAATATCACAAAGCAAGAGACAGGGAGTGCTTGTTATGTCTTTCCTGTCATTGTCTCTCTTATTATAAAGCCATTAAGATTCAATCATGAGGGCTCCATCCCAATGACTTTGTCTAATCCTAATCACATCTCAAAGACTCTACCTCAAAACACTGTAGTAAGATTAAATCTCCACTGCTTAATAGCTCATTCTGAAGATTTAATCTCAACACAGCCAGCCTTAGGAAACATGTTCCAATCATCCCCAAACCATAGCAGCAGCTCTTTTTACCAAGAAAAGCAGCATGAAGAGGACAGAGTGAGAAAAAGAGAGACAGAGACAGAGAGAAACAGTGACAAAGAAATAGAGACAGAGAGAGTCAGAGAGATGTTACTCATAGTTACTGTTAAATTAACTACACAAGTAACATTGCATTTATTTCTGTCGCTGAATTATGTTCTTTAGAAGCAAAGGATAGATCCAGTCCACACTGCAGTAAAGCTTTGTTATTCAGGAGTGTAAATACTGGGAGATAAACTCAAAAAAACATAGAAAATAAAGAGAATTGGTTTAAAATGGGTAGGGGAACAAGAGATGGAGGGAGGAGGGAACAGGAGATGGAGGGAGGAGGGAGGAGGAAGCAGGAGAGAGGGAAAGGGAATGAAAAAAGCAAACTGAAAAAATAAAGGTAGATAGAGCTTTTGCCAAAGGAAAAGTGACCGAGATGGAAGAAGCAGGGAGTGATAGCAAGAGTAGGAGATAAAAGCAATGAAGCTATGGTTCATACACACACTGACTCCACACGAGGAATGTAATCATTATGTACTGCAAACGAGGATTAATTTTTTAAAAAGGTATAATAGCTGTTCTGGAAGTATCAGAAAACACACTCCAAGACAATTAGCACTTTCCCTTTCTGGTACTGTGTTTTTTAAAAATGTTTAAATAGCCTAGAGAAGTGGTCTCCGGAGCTGTTTTTGTATTATTCATTGCTCCCACAGCTGGGTAAATTTAACAGTTTGTGTCTTTTCCTTAGCACGACTAGCACATGATCCATGCATACAGTAGAGGTGCACATCAAGATCAGGCCTTTCAGATTTGGCACATGGGTATTTTGACCCACAGCCATTGTTTCCACTTTCACTTTCTACAACACTCCACTGTGTTGACTGTTTTTTTTTTCTCTGCTATACTTATCACCGCCTTTAAAACAATGCTGTACCTGCACTTTGTTTCTCCCTCTCCTTTTTTGCGTTGTCATTTTTTGCATCCCTGTGCAATTTCACATAGAAGGGGACTTTTCTGAACAATCTCTACCACAGAATACTTTTGAACAGTTTTCACATTAATTGTAATATCCCACTTTTTTTTAGTTATCTTTACTTTTTTCTCTTACTAGGAGCTCAAAGAGTAATTCTGCACTGAAGCAAACTTGCTTTTCCATTTTTCCAAAGTGCATTGGGAAGGCTGATAATTCTGGTAAACTATGTAAGGACTGATAAGATTTAATGAATATGTTTTGCTTGGAGTGCTTATTTATATTGTTTGACATTTTGATTATGAGAAATAAATGATTTTATTAATAAACCATAAGAAAGATGAAAACAGTAAGAAAAATGAATTTTGAGAATTTTCCAATGCAATTGTGACTATAGGCAAACTCAGTCATATTTTCCTTTAAAAATAATACTAATTTGAAAGTGATTCATTGAAAAAATAGAACTTTCTAGGAAGAAATACACATAAATTAGGTTTATTTACAACGAAGTTAAATATTTAATGCTTCATGTTTTGAAATAATCTTTCAGGATTTCTATTTTCCATACATATTTTAAGAACAAATGTATAAATTTAAATATTTTTATATTCCTAGAAAAATATAGCATTTCATAAATTTTGTTACTAAATTTTTCTGACCTTTATATATGCAGTTTTATTCTCTTATTTACAGTCTGGCTGAGCTGTAAAGGTATAACCACTAAGCAATCAAGATGAACACTAAAAGGTCAGTATTACATATTATAGCTGCTTTCCAAAAAGAAATGTGTAAGGCATTCAAACTCTGGCATCTTTTTGCAAGTCCAAACTTGTAAAATATATCCATAGTGACATAAATGAGACTGGCTCCTGATAAAGCTTGCAATAACACGAAAAGAAAGAACAATTCCCTGTATCTTCTTCTCTATTTTCATATTTTATAGGCAGTCTCCAAAATTCTAGGAAGCTAGGTATAGGAAGTGTTCCTGTTACAGATGTCATCAAATATAACAACCCTACAGGTATTTTATAACTTGTAAATTTCAAATTAAGAGCTTCTTCATCTTTATTAATTAGCACATGCACATATTTGGAAAGTATTTTACAGGTACTAATAATTTCTAAGATGGGTAATAAACTATCTGTTTATTATCAGTTATTTGCAAGTATGTGGTAATTACAATGGATGTATTGGTCTCATACATCTCAATGTGCAATCAAAGTGAGACCAGCCTCAGAATTAACTATTTCCATCTGCATGATCAGCTTGTTAGGTTTTATTTTTTACTTTTCAATTTTTTATTAACATGTAACAACTGTAAATACTGACAGGATAAAATATCATATTGTGTCTCTAGTGTAAAAAGTAAATAAGAACTATAAGTGTAATAAAACCAAAATGTGTAATAGCTATTGTAAAAAAGAGAGGAAAAGAAAGTGCTCTAACAGATATAACTGCATGTATGTTTGAGTGTGTAAAATAGGTGACCATACTGCTGAATCTTTGTTGGATCTTTGAGCAGAACTGTGTGCAGTCTCACTGTTTGAATGTCTGCTATGTATCCTTTAACTTTGTAACTTGAACAACTACATCCAAGATGACAGTATGTAATTTATAAACTAGTGATTTCTTAGTGGGATTTTTCTCTTTTTCCTTTTTTCTCTCTTTCTTTTAGAATTGTGTATTGTTGCTACCCTTTTTTCTATTTTGCTTTTTTTGTTCTCTTTAAATAAAATTTTTTAAATGTATAATTGCTATTGTAAAAAAGAGGAAATAGGAAGTGCTATAAAAGATATAACTGCATGTATATTTAAGTGTGTGGGATTGATAACCATATTTCTAAGTTCTTGTTGAATTGTTGAACAGATCTGTTTGTAGTCTCACTGCTTGAGTGTCCACTTTGTGTGCTTTAATTTTATAACTCGAACAACTATTTCTAAAAGAACAATATGCAATTTATCAACTAGTGATTTCTTACTGTTTATCTTTTTTTTAAAATTCTGTAACATTTCTATTCTTTTTCTGTTTTTTTCTCTTTAAATAAAAAAATACTGACAGTATATAGTGTGATATTTTAAGATTATTGATATAGCATGTACTGATTGAGTCAGGGTAACCAGCACTTCCATCCCTTTATCATTTTTTCACAGGTGGAGATTTAGGGCTCCTCTCGTTATAAAACACATGAAAATATTTTAAACTAGAGTCACTACTACTTTGCGGTGAATCACTAGAACAAATTTCTTCTGTTTGAGTGTGTTTGGTTGTGATTATCCAAATTTCTTTCATCCTTTCTCATCACCATCTTCAAAATCTCTAGTAATTGTAGTCCATATTCAGATTGAGAGTCAGCCTCGATCTGTGAGGGAGAACAAGGAATATTTCTTGTTCTATGTCTATCTTATTTCATGTAACATAATGGTCTCCATTTCTATCCATTTTTCTGCAAATGACAGGGTTTCACATTTTTATGGATAGATAATATTCTAACATTGCATCTTGTACTAGTTCAAATCTTCTTTTTCCCTTCACTCACATATGAGCACCTAGCTTGATTCTGTATCTTTGTTATTTCAAATACAATTGCAATAAATATAAAAGTGCAAATATCCCTTTACTAGGCTGATTCCATTTCTTCTGAGTATATACCAAAGGTGGGACTGCTGTACCATGCGGTAGCTACATCTTTAGGTTTTGGGGAACCATCCATCCTGTTCTCTATAATAACAGTTAATTTTCATTCTATGAATTGTATGTAAGAGTTCCCTTTCTTCACATCCTCCCAGCAGTTGTTCTGTTTGTTCTTCTTGTTTGATAAAACTGAAGTGAGGTGATATTTCACTGTAGTTTTGATTTGCATTAAATTGATGGGTAACAATAGTGAGCATGTTTTCATATACTGGTCAGCCATTTGAATTTCTTCTTTTGAGACATCTGTTTATAACATTTTCTAGTTTTAATTTTAATTTTTTTATTTAAAGAGAAACAAAAGCATGTAAAGGGTAGATAAAACACAGAATTCCAAAAAAAAGATAAACAATAAGAAATCACTAGTTAATAAATTACATATTATCCTCTTAGAAATAGTTGTTCAAGTTACAAAATTAAAGCATACAAAGTAGACAGTCAAACAGTGAGAGTGTAAACAGCTATGCATGCATGAATCTCTACGTGTATTTATATCTTTTCTGTATTAGAGGGAAAAACAAAACTTAGCAAGACAAAACAAAACAAATTCCTATAAAAACATGTAACCAAAAAGTCATATAAAACCACAGTACAAGGTGATCTATAATGATTACTGCGTTGTTTCTTATTATCTTCAATAGAATGTCTATATCATCAGGCATAATTGAATACAGCAGTATAATTGAGTATAGCAGTACATAACAATATTAGTAAAATAAAACATTGTAGACAGTATAAAACTTCAAAGGCAGGTAATAGTCAAACCAAAGTGGATATTCTAGTGGATCTTGTCATGTTAAGTGTAGTTGCCTATACTCTCAGACTTGATACTATCAATCATAACAGCTTTGAATAAAATCTATCAATACAAAACAGCGATCCAACAAACCAGATTTGATTATGT